>SEYY01007185.1:5000-25000 GCA_009176605.1 Armadillidium nasatum
AAGAGGAATCCAAAAGAAATGAAGCAGAATGTGAAAACAAGAGACTTTCTATTCTTCTTGAGAAGGTTTGTTTATTTTTGGTTGTACACTTAAGAAAATCATCAGATAGTTTTATTATAAATTTTTAATTAACTTGATTACACTTTTATCAAGTCCTCATATCTCACTTTGACGAAAGTAATTTCATAGTCAACGAAGCACGGGAGAAGGCTTCGTCCGACCTTAATACATATCTGTCAATATTTTTAGGACAAATTGCGTTTCTAGTAGAGGCGGAGAGTTAGATAATTTTACATTTAAACCTTCTTATTTCACCCATCATACTGAGAATGTTTTAGCCAATGCTAAATATATTGAGATTTCGTACAAAGCGAAATATCATTTATTTAACTACTTTCTATTTGAGAAAATCAACACTTCATTTGCTTGTAGCAACTACCATTATCGTTTAGGTATTTTCTTTTATTCTATCTTCCACTCTTTTGCATATTTATTTTTCACTACAACATTTTATTTTGACTTTGTCATCATCTTCTTTAGCAGCCCTTGCTTTCACTTTGACGCAATATTTCTCTTAACAACACACTTTAATTTCAACTTAACAGTTTACTCCAGAATAAGGTTTTAACTTGTAATAGGGTTTATCTGAAAATTATAATAATACTTATATAGTTCATTTGGTTTTGCCTCCTGTCTCCCTTCTTCTTCCAATTTTTTTTAAATTCCTTGGGTACTCTTTAGATCTTTTATTCCTAATTCTTTGCTTATTCTCACTTCACTATTCTTTCCACTTTAATTTTCTTCGATGCAAATTATAATTTCAGTAATATAAAACAAGACCAATAATTGTGATTCCTATTACATATTTCATTGGACATTGGTTGAATTTTAATCTCTATTTGATTTTAAATTAAATTTTGTGATATTTTCCTTTGCATTTCAGGTCCTTGAAGAAAAAAGAACACTACAACATCAAGTCGAATCTTTATCATCTCAATTACAAAGCGAGCAAAGAGCTTTGCATTCAGTGGAAGAAATGCTTAGTGAGAAGCGGAAGAAAGAATTTACGTCAGATTCTTTGATTCAGGAACTTCAGGTCGAGAAGGCACAACTACAAAGAAAGGTTGATTAAAATCGTGTTTTGATTTAAAAATAATAGAGCTCTTAGTTAATAAATAGTTGAGAAAAATCTGTATAATTTGAAAATATTTTATTTTGTATGGAACTATTTTATTTTTGACTTTCGATTGATTTTGTAATTCAAAATTTTAAAATATTAAGATGTTATTTAATAGAGCATTTTTATTTTAATGAAAATATTAGTATTTGACTGAAAAAATCGGGCTGAATGGTGAGAATTTTTAACAATAAAACGACATTGTTAAGCTGGATTCAAACTGGTGAAGTGAGAGAATGAGATCCCCCTACTGTCCGCCCTCATGAAAACATGATGTATTGAAATATCAGTTCTCCTTTCCCTTTATTTTCCTTACTAAAGTACCGAAACAAGTTGTTTCCCAAAACATATATGCACTTAAACGGAAGACATATTGTTACCTCATGGCCATTGTACCACCACCATTTCGAACCTACTGTGAACGAAATATTCTGACTGCTCAGCATTTTTTCTTCTTGAAATGACCATGTTTTGAACTGCTTAGAAGGCAGTTCAAAATATATATTGGAGATGAGAGATTTAAGGAGGTGGAAGAGTTCAAATACCTGGGAATGCTAGTGAAGGAAAAAGGGGAGGACAGATAGAGAAAGAAAGAATAGAGTGATGGAGAGAATGAAAGTGATGAGGGGAGTATGAAGGTATGGAAGAAGGGGAGTATACCGAAGGAGAAAAAGGTAAGAATGTTTGAGACTATGTGTCTACCAACAGTAATGTATGTTTGTGAAACATGGATAATTTATGGTCAAGCGAGGAAAAGATTGGAGGTCTTGTCTTCACTTTTTATAACAACATTGGGGGTTTACTTAGAAATAGAAAAGCTTCACATAATGGGAACATTTATTTAATACCATGTGAGGGATGTGGGAGAAACTCTTAAAAGCAAAAGATTCGCATTGATTGGTAAATATTGTGTGCGAACATGCAACCTGAATAATACTTTTTTTTTCATAAATCCCGTTTTAACCAGTCTATAGACTGAAATCAATCAAAATTTATTTTCAGAAGTAGTAAAAAAATATCCTACAATTTGTGGAGAGTGTTGCCATGCATTTTTATAACAATAGCAATATAGTTTAGGACCCATACACTGTAGATTTGTCCATAGATGATAAGGTTGCTTCTATTTTGAACGGAGTATTTTCTCGTTTCTCTCCATACTGGACCTGATGAGGGCACTATTTTCCTGGGCTGAAACATTGTCCTTTTTTTTTTTTTTTTTAGTGGTTTTAATGTTTTACATAAAATTAACACGATATGTTGGTGTATTTTTTAAATTATATATATATATATATATATATATATATATATATATATATATATATATATATATATATATATATATATATATATATATATATATATATATATATATATATATATATATATATATATATATATATATATATATATATATATATATATATATATATATATTAATCAGATTTCAGAATTAACTTCAGATTTAGAACATGAATTAGAGGAAGTTAAGAGGTTACGAAACCACAGCGCAAGTCTTGAATTGGAGAAGGACCGCTTAAAGCAACAACTTTCAATGGAGCAGTATGACCGTGAAAGGATGTCTCAAGAACTAAGAAGGGTGCGCAAGTACTCACAAATGGAAGAAATCTTAAGCTCTGCAGACAATGGGGGCACAAAACCCTCCGGCTTTGCCACTGAAAGTCCTTACAAAACTTTTACCAATGGCAGCCCCACTTCTCGCAGACCTCTTAGTAGGAGTCCAAGCTTATTCGCTTCAGCTCAAGTAGAGTCGTCTCCTGAAAGACCTAAGGTTTCTATTCACTCTACTCCCAAGCGCACTTTCTTTCAGGAAACGCATGAAAAAGCAAAAGAAGACATTTATGTTTCTATTCCTCCTGGGCCTTCAGAACGACTCTCTTATACTTCACCAACAGCAAAAGAAACTAGTTCTTTCAAAGCTACTTCTTCAGATTGCCAAACAGCTCTTTTTGGATCTTCTTCCTCCTCTTCTTCACCTTCAGTCAAATCTCACAAAACCTTTTATGTATCCCTAGGTTCACTTGCGCAGTCCGTAAGGACCAGTGAAAAACCTTCTTATTATGAATCCTCGCAGGAACCCCCCAACGGGAAACTGCGATGAAGGTTTATGTAGTGAGTAATTTTTTCTTTTATGTATTTTATTACTCTTTTAGATTTTATTACTGGAACTTTTTATTTATTTATTTATTTATTTGATGGAGCAGTTAATTCACAAAATGGCTTCATTTTTTCATTTTTCATTAGGTGATGCCTGCTAAATATTCCTTTTCTTATAATTTTCTTATATTTTGAAATAATTTCAACAAAACACTATGTAGAAAATAGATTTTGTAGTTTTTTAAATTTGTTTTTTCCTTTACATATTTTTAAACTATTTTTGCTAATAGCTTTAAAGATTTTAATTTCTATTTATGATTTTTTAAGTAGTTTTGTTTCTTTTAATTTTCTTACAGTGGTAAAGCATAATACGAATAATTGTTGGATTGGAAATCGTTTTCCTCTCAAAAGAAGTATGGAGCTCAAAAACAAAATAAACAATGATTGTTTCAGCTATTAAAAAAAGTCTAGTCCTCTCTCTACTTGTGAAATATCCGAGTTTCGTTTCGATCTCAACTCGAAGACTCTTTCTTGGTGTTCACTTTTATTATTATTTTTTTTAATACTACCACCTAAGCAGTAGTGATATTATTAGAACTCATTTTATTGAACGATGTTTTATTTTATTATATTTTTTTATTCTTTCGATGCTCATTCTTTATTAACTTATACAAACTTTTACAAAGAGACATGGAATAGTGACGGGAATGAAATAATATACTAAAGAGAAGAAAGGTTTCTTTAGGCGTTGTAGAGTGAGTGAACCAGTTCCATACAAGTAGATCCAAAATACTTAAAACGGAACCACTATTATTTTAAATGCATATCAAGTAGTGTCTTCTTCAGTAGAAAGGAAATTTTATTTGATTTTCGTCAGCGAAATATTTTTTCTGAACTTTAAAAACATTATCATTATTATTATTATTATTGTTATTATTATTATTGTTATTAAGATTATTATTATTATTATAATTATTAGTTATTAATAATAATCATTTTTTTATATAATTTCAGGCCAGGACTGCAATGTTCACGACGTTCTAGCATCAGTTTTAAATATATATTTAAATATGATAGAGCAACCTTCTTTTGGTTGCTAAATTTATTTATTTGTTCAAAGGTTTTCATTACAGTGAAGATCTATTATGCGTAATGATTTCTATAAGTTTTAATTTGAAGTTAAACTGAAAAAAAACTGAAGATTTCGGATAGTGCCTGAAGTAACGAACGAAGTCTGTTCATTAAGTCCGTTGATAGTCCTACGATGTTGAGGCAAATATTAGTACAAAATATTAAATACTGTATCGTGGAAAGGTTTTAAGGGTAAAATTTGTTCCTTGTTTGTAATGGTGAAGTTTTGATTATTTTTGTAACTTATAAGGTAAAGATTAAAGACAAAAACTTTTTGGATTTTAAAAATATTTTAAAGAAAATGAAGAAAAGTGATTGTACTCCATAATGGAATGATAAATCTCCGATGCATTAAAGGGATAAAATATTTAAATTTAATAAGAATTTAAAAATTTATGCAAAATGCCAAATATTTGTATCTTTGTAGGTTTTACTTCGGAAACATAATTCCTAGCGAAGCATTGCCGTCATATGTGTTAATAACTAAACTGCAGGTTTTCTCATATATATATATATATATATATATATATATATATATATATATATATATATATATATATATATATATATATATATATATATATATATATATATATATATATATATATATATATATATATATATATATATATATATATATATAACTTGAAATCAAAACGAAGCTCAAATGTTTATAATAAGTGCCACATAGTTTTCTGTTTTTACAAACATAAAAGTATTAAAAAGCGACTAATCTAATCTGTCCACTACTTTAGAGCATAAATTGCATTTTTTGAGGTAATTCCTGACGCAGATTTTACAGATTTAATAGTTTTGTCAACTCAGTTTGGTCTTAATAGTGCCAAATTCTCATGTTAATAATATACTTCAACTTTTTTCTTCAGATTTATTCTTTACATTCATATTCCGATGTTTGGTGAATTTTGTACTCTTGAAAACCTTTAAAGTATTTTTGAGTGACATAACATAACATTAATAAAGGATGTAATTTTACTCCTAAAAATGCAGGTAAATGGGAAATGCCAATATTTTTTGCTGTCATTCATTTTTTTCTTTTCTTGCTACTCCTACAGTTTGTAGTTCCTAGAGACTTATTTCTCAAGTCATCTCTCAAGATCAAATTAATTGATAAAGAATGAAAATAATGGAGACACAGTGACAATTATTTTAAACTTGATAATAATTCTTAGACTACAAACATTTTAGCTCCAAATATCATTCACATTCACCATCACATTTAAAGAAGAAATCTTTTGAAAGTGTTTATCACAGAAATGGAGAAATTTAGAAAAATAAAAGCGTGTTCTAGACTTTATCAGTAGTGTACATATAAGAGTGAGCATAGCGGTTAAGTCTGGGGTCAGAGAGAATTGGACAGAGAAAAAATGAGACTTTGTGGATTGACGAGTTTCACGAGCTCTCCAATTAGAGAGTGGAATTAGTGTCTGTTCTAATAGCAATGATGAAGGGAGAAGTGATGCAACTGTTCTTTGACAGCAAAGAGGATGGAGAGAATTTGTGAGAGCAGAAAAATATATAGGACATAAATCCTTCAATTGCATCCTTTCAAGAAGGGCAGTGTGAGTGGAACTACCTCAGATATACGACGCAAATTTCATAAAGGCGAAGAACTCGCCTAAACACACAAATAACTACATTTGGATTACATTTCTATCAAAGGAAAAAAAGTTATTGATTGTGGACAACAGCGGGTCCCACAAGAACCTATCAGGAGTTAAGTTGTCTACCATTCCCCGAAGAAAGGTTTTTATATTTTACGATGATTTAAATGTTACCATAAACACACTCTAAACAAGTACGTCTTTGTATTCAAACACAGTGATGGGTTAATCACTTTACTTTCAAAATATTAAATGGTGCCAAAATAGATAAAAAGATCTAGACGAAAAATAATGTAAACCTGATTAAGAAATAAAAATTCGAATCAAATTGAGGAATTTGAAACTTATGCCATGAAATAATCTTGAATTTCTTCAGAAGGGTATTATCCAAAAAAAAATATATATATATATATATATATATATATATATATATATATATATATATATATATATATATATATATATATATATATATATATATATATATATATATATATATATATATATATATATATATATATATATATATATATATATATATATATATATATATATATATATATATATAATATATATATATATATATAATTATATTTAAAAATTATAAAAATTTTTTTTTTTTAAATTTTTTTTTTTAAATTAATTTTTTATAAAATTTTTTTTTTTTAAATGTTATTTAATGCAAATTTTTTTAGAGAAAATAGAAATTTATAACAAAATATGGAAATAAATGTTTATATTATTATTAATATATATATTATATATATATATATATATATATATATATATATATATATATATATATATATATATATATATATATATATATATATATATATATATATATATATATATATATATATATATATATATATATATATATATATATATATATATATATATATATATATATATATATGCTTAATTAATTTTAAATGCTTTAGGGTATTTATCACAGGAAAATAACTGTATTTTGGTTATATCTCCCCGGATGTACTTGACCTTGTCATCCCTAACTAAATTCGCAGCACCTTAAGGACGCGTTCCTTTTCTATCTTGTATTTTACTCTGGATCCAGTGCCTATATATACCTATGGTTCAAGAACAGCCGAGATTGTAAGAGTTTTGGTTGTCTTTCCTGGACACCGTCTCTCATTTGCTCATTTACATTTATGGTCGAATTATTCTCACTGACTGACAATTTCTAGAATCTATTACTTGTCAGGGAAGTTTTATGTAATCTCCAATCCCCGAAGTTCTGTCCTTGCATTTTGGGATCAGTCAAAATTCACTCCCTTGGTCTTGGTTATTCTGAGGTTCTCCATCTGCTGCACAATAGGAAGAAATCTTTAAATTTTTATTAGTTTCCTTCCCATTTTGGCCTCGCTGAAGATGAACTTGCTGACATGGCATCTCATCATGCCGCTGTCACAGCAACGAATAGTTCTTCAAGAGTGCTGAGCGGAAGACTCAAAGTCGCAAAACTGTTCACTGTTAAGCCTCTCCTGTTAGACAAGTCCTCATTTTACCGCCGTAATCGCTACCTACAGGTGGCCTTCGCCCACTTGCGTTTAGTCCGGATAAATTTCAATCAGTCTTTATATATGTATGGAGGCCGACCACCGAGTTTGCCCACGCTCTTTTTCGTTATCATATCCTGGTTCAGTGTCCTATTACTGACAATTCTCCGTTCCTGCTGCTTCACAAACAAAAAAAAAAAAGGCTAGTCTTTCACTTTCGGAATCCTCATCTTTAAATATAACGGTACCATTTTTGTGTTCTTCTAAGAAATAATCCTGTTTTATAGGATTTAAGTTTATATTTCAGATCATCATCGTTTCGTCTGGAAGTCGTCCCTGGTATTATTCCTGACAAAATATAACATGTCGTGTGTGCAGTGACGACTCCTGTACAGTCATTATTTTTATTATTATTATTTATAGGCAGTTTAAAAGACAGGCTGGTGAAAGCTAAGACTCTATCAAAGAATTTCTGTTAGCACTCGGAGATACTGATTGTTTGAAACTTTATTTCATTTGTATGAAAATGAAATGTCAAATGAAGATATATAAAATATATTTTAAAATATAAAAGGAGAGAAAAGTAAGCTTAAATATAATTCGGGATTGGAAGATTTGAAATAAATTTACAAGTTAATCTCGATTGAGAAATTATGAAAATGGTAAGGAGCTGGTGATGTGGAAAAGCGAAAAAATAGCAAGTTTGAAGGAGTCAGAAATAATGGGAATTGATTTAGGTAACATATAAGCTAAATGCTAATAACCGCTTGAGTAAAACTATATGTGAAAGAATTCCTTTCGAGATGTTTAAAAAAAAAAAAAACGGCATTTCCATAATTGGTAACAAAGGTTACCGATTGTGGAAATGCCGTTTTTTTTTTTTTTTTTTTGCAATTTGGTGGATGTATATTTGCAATATTGAGAAGTGTTGTAATTAATTATCCATAGAGAGATAAAATAAAAGAGTGAATGATATCCATGTTTGGATAAGAGATGTCAAAATCGGGCCTTTCAAATTACAAAAAAGTAATACAAAATGTTAGTATATAAAATACTTCATATTTATGTCATTTCCCAACCGCAATTTATGTTTCTTTGATATAATAATGAGTAATTTTGTTTGCGTTATTAGTTCTAGATCAGGGAAGGAATTGTTGCTCAGCGTTTCACAAATGACAAATAGATATTGTTATTAAGAAGGTGCTGCAACAAAGAGGAAGACAAAACAACGAAAAAAGTATGAGAAAAGAAGTCATATAGAAAGAGGTCAAACATAGTGTTGAAATGGGAAATTAACTAACAGGATTAAATTTAGTAGGAAGTATCTCTAATGGAGAAGTCTGGGAAGTTTAGTGAATATATAAAGGAGAAATGTTTGAAATAGAGCAAGCTATTCCTAAAGGTAAAGGAAAGGAGTAAAAAATCACGAAGAAGAACCAAGAGGAAATCGAGCAAAGAAACGAGGAAACAATTTTTTTTCATAATTTTTATAAGAATTTAAGTATTTCAAAAGGAGGCGCACATTTAAATAGTGGAGATTAGAGGAAAAGACAACGCTTTGCATAATGACATCAATGAGGAAAATGAAGCAACTTTCCAATGTGTTCCAATCGAAAGTCATTTAGGTTTTGGTCAAATGGTGCTGTAAAATTTAATTTTTAAGTTCTCATCACAATAGTCTTTTATTGATAGAAGAAACTGTACCACCAGCAGAGTAAATTTCACAAAAAGAATGTAGATTTTTAATACTAGCGTATTGACATCAGTTTTTAAAAGATAAAATTGTGTTTGTGAGAAAATAGGATTTACAAATTTTGGAGTGTTGATTATCAGACTTGGTAATTTATTACTGTAGCGTAGAAAATTTTGAAAATAAACTTTTTATTTTTGTTTTTGTGTTAATCTTATTAACCTTTTAAATTTTATCTCGTAGGTTTATATAAATCTAAATTAACGAGATTTTTATAAAGTTTAAATGTTTCAGACAATGATATTCACCTAATCTTTAATCATAAGGGAAAAATGACATTATTTATATAAACTGAAAAAAAAAATTCTAATGGTAATCAAGATCTTGGTATTAAATGAAAAGGGAAATATGAATGCTATTTTATTTGAACATTTGTTAATGTTTTGGAGACTACCTTTCCTTTCCCTGGAACTACGAAAGGCACATCTTTATATTTGGCAACACCATTTTCATCAGTTTTTAAGTCCGGCGCACAAGTTTCAAAAATTTTCTTTTTAGGATTCAAGACAGGGTCAGGTGTTCTCTCATAACCTTCAAACTCTACGAGGTCGCCTGGTAACGAACCTTCAGGAGGGATCAGAACTTCCACCTGTAAATAAAGATCAAAATACAATTAAAGGAAATACATACATAATGACTATAATAGCATCAAAACCATCCAATATCATAAATGAAAGTTTTGTAAAAGCTTTGATTAAATTTAGACAAAAACTCACTTTATTAACTACTGTAAAATAAAAATAGTGGTTCTAAAATTTAAAACATCTTAATTTTTTTAAAAGTATTTGCATAAACTAAAAAATGTAACCAATAAAACAAGGGCCAGTAAAGATGTCTGAGAAGTCCTTGAAAAATGTTAAGATAATGAATACAGGTAGTGAAAGGGTAAAGAATTTTTTATAATTTTAATAGATAAAGGTAGCAATACACACTTTTTCTGGAGTAGAAGCACACATAACCATTGCTTCTGAAGTGACTCCTCTCATTTTGGCAGGTTTCAGATTGCAAAGTAAAACTACAGTTCTATTTTCTAAATCTGTGGCTGACATATGTTTCACTAAACCTGACACAACTGTCCTTGGGTTTGGTTCACCAACATCAACCTGAAATGGAAACAAACGATTGTTTATATAATCTCTTCAATTGCAAACGAGTCAACAACCCATTGCAAATCGTTTTAATTGCACATCCCAAACTTAATTACCCTTAATTTTTAAGCAATACATTTTTAAATTATATTTTATCAAAATCTCAGTACAAAATTTCCAATTATTGTTCTACTACAACAGTTTATAAATGATTGTCGTCAGTTAGAGGAAAATTCAAAAAAGGAGCTGCTATGAAGAGAGGGGCTTTTTGTATCCTATTTTCTATTGTAGATGTAATGTGACAGTACCAGCTGAGATTTACATGGCAAAGCTTGTAAGACAATTTTTTTTTTTTTTTTTTTTTTGGTGGAGTATAATTGCTTTTTTTATTCTAAAAGGGGTTAAGACAAAGTTTTATACAATAACTTCAACACATTAACTTAACAGTCTATTTTCATAATTTTTTTTTTTAAATTTGAAGAATAATCTACAAAAGTTCGTATGAACAGATATAGGAACAATAGCAAACCTTTTCCACATAGAGAGAATCGGCATCGGGATGTTTTTCCACCGAAATTATATGACCAATGCGGAAATCCAACCTTCCAACATCTATCACATCATTTGTGGTGTCAGATTTTGAGGGTTTGGCAGCTGGTTTGGCCTCTTTCTTCTCTGCTCTCTTTTTAGTTTTTTCTTCTTTCGCAACATCATTTGTTGATTCTCTTCTCTTCTCTTCAATTAATTTATCCTTTAAATGTACATAAAATTTAATAAACCTTAATTCTTTACAGTGGTTTCATAAATAATTATTTAGAAATTACTACATTCACTTTGAGATTTTTTATTTTTTATACAAAAAACCTGTAGACTATTTTATATTATTCTTCATTCTTAAATCCATAAAAAAATGTTATCTCAAAACCATTATGGTAAAAGTGCCTGGGAAGAAAAAGAAACTAGTTACACATCAATGTTACAATAAAAAGACTATTTTAATAATTAATTGTACCAGCACCTTACGCATGGTAAAAACACCAAACTTTAAGCTTTCCATAGAAAAAAATATAATCATAAAACCAAAGTTTAAAAATATGATTCACTCGGAAATGGTGAAAGGTAATAAAATTTAAGTGATGAAATTCTAATTCTCAATTTTTCTCATATTCTTTGTCATACAAAATTACTTGAAATTGTAAACTATTTAATAAAAAAAAAATAAAAATAAAACAACATTTAAGCCTAAAATGAAAACCAACTTTTTTATGTGCTTATTGTATTTCATGACAATCAAAAATTTTAAAAGTTTTAATCATCTGAATTGGAATCTTAAAAGATCTAACATTTCCATTGTTAATTTGCTTTTTGTCTATTGTGTGAATTAAATCACTTAGCAAAAAGTTTATTTTGCCAGTAATGATATAAGATTAAACCTTTTATTGGGATACATGTTGATCAGTCCCAAGGGTCCCAACTTCTATTTATCTGACATTATATATATATATATATATATATATATATATATATATATATATATATATATATATATATATATATATATATATATATATATATATATATATATATATATATATATATATATATATATATATATATATATATATATATATATATATATATATATATATATATAAAAAGTTTTATCACGGTTTTACAAGGGTAGTTTTAACTTCAAAAACCCAACCCTGTTAAAGGTACTTGAAAGTAATTTCTGTGAACCTTGCTCACGAATGTCAGTTTCAATTTAAAATAATTTAAAACTAATTTTGATATGGTTTCCAACAGCATTTTACCGTACAAATAACCGAGAGTGATATATAATTTTCCTTCACCGATTTGATAAGATTTATTTCTGATAATTGTAGTAGAAAATATTTTAATGGGGTAGCATTTATTTTATAATCTACACAAATTTTGTCCTGCGAAAGAAGTTAGTGAAAATTAAAGAAAATAATATTTTCACACACATAACCCCAAAAGTTTAATTTTCTTAACATTGACAGAATTTAAAAAAAAAAAAAAAAAAAAATTCTTTTTCTCACTCTATCAACGACACATACTTCAGAAATATGATACTTAAAAGATTTTATAAATTTGTTGGAATAAAACTATTATTTAACAAAGGTCATAATGTCGAATATAAAATTGATATACTTTTAAAAAACTAGTAATGAAGGTGGTAACAGTTGTAGTAGTAGTAGTAATAATAATAATATATAATAAATTATTTGTATTATTAATATTTTAAGTACCGAATATTTTCTGTTTAAATGCAGCAAAACATCATGTTTAACAGTATTACCTTATTATCTGGAGAAGAAATTTTTTGAACCTGGGAACCTTCATTTTTCTCTAAAATTCTTTTTAATTTTTTGATTTCTTCACTCAATTCTAAGTTTTCATTTTGTAGTCTCGAGATATGAGCATTTACTGATTGTTTAAGGCACTCATCTAACTGCAATTAAACAGAAAAAAAAATAAATGAATAAAAAAAAATTATAAATACAGTATTACCCTCCGTTTCCACAGGAGATTGGTTCAGACTCTCCTCCCCCCCCCCCCAAAACAGAATCAGATATAGAGACTATTTTTAACAAACAGATGTAGATAAATATTCATCAAACTTTACCTTAAAATTTGAATGTATTAAGATAAAAGTAATTAATGGTATTATAAAGTACTGTACTGTTATAAAAATTTGCATTTATGGGACTGTGCACAGTATTACTTTTTACCTAGAATTTAATATATTCAAACTGAACAAAAGAAGAATTCAACATACAAATTAATAAATAAGTATTTCCCAAAAAAATTTACTGTAAAAATTTTATGGATAATCATTAACAGTTTGAAAATACATTGTGAAAGTATATACCTGACTTTTAACATGTGTCAATAGCTCTTCAGTCTGACTCGCTTTCAATTTCATTATATTAACTTCATCATCCTTAATAATCATTTTGAATAATTAAAAAGTTAAATTTTTGGTTTCTGAAATGGAAAATTTCCCAAGAAAAATTAAAATTACTGTAAAAGGTAACCCCCAAAAATTCCTTATATATATATATATATATATATATATATATATATATATATATATATATTATATATATATATATATATATATATATATATATATATATATATATATATATATATATATATATATATATATATATAATTTTTTTTTTTTTTAAAAAAAATTTTTTATTTTAAAAAAAATTTTTTGTATACCCAGTAATTTTGTTATTGTCCATGAGAAATTCAGAAAAAAAAAAAAAAAAAAAAAAAATCATTTGGTATACAAAAAAATATTTTTAGATAAAAAATATGTATCTCACCCAACTATAGACCCTCTGAAAATTTCATGAACTATGGATGGCTAGAAAATATAGTTATACTCTGAAAATTTTTTTTTGATTTTCCTGATTTACTTTACTGAAAATATAAAGACAAAATATAATGGTGCTTTAAGGCTTATTAAGAACTGAGAGCACTTTCACTCAAATATCAAAAAATATTACTATAAAAAGTATAGGAGTTTTTATGACATGAATTTTGTTGGAATGATATTTCATTTTAAGAATAAATGAATATCAATATTATAATTGATATTTTAAAAAATCTTAATAGTGAAATATTATACTCTATACCACTCACAGGGTTGGAGAGTATAATATAGTAATAATAATAGTTATTAATAAAGGGTACAGGGGTTGAACACCATATAGATAAATATTCTTCTGCCATGCAATCAAATATAATTATTAAATTTGATATTGAAATTGATATATCAGTTTATTGATATATCAAAATCTTGATCTACCCAAATTTAAGATAATGTTATTAGGTTATCAGTATACATCAATTTATATATTTTTCTTTTTAGTAATATTTTTAGGTATTTGGTATTTTAATTGAAGAAAAGTACTTTTGTGCATTTAACTAGACTCAATTTAATTAATTTTGATATATTTTGTTTTTATATTTTTAGTAGAGTAATATAAAATGTAAAGGTAAACGTCTGCATAGATTGGTGGTATTTATGAATTGCTATATACTGATATTTTAATATAGGAATAAATGATATATCAATACTAAAATTGATATTTGATAAATATTAATGTACCAAAATTTATACTCCAAGGCAAGGTCATGGGGTAGAGTGAGCTGTAGATATTAAAACTGGTGGATCTGTCTATTTATATATAAAATCTTGATATATCAAAATTCTCAAAGATGCCATTCAGTATATGATTTTTTGTTTCTTACAGAAACATATTACATTTTATGTATGTTTTTATTGGCTAAAAGTACTCTTCCACCCTTAATATAGCCTAATTTAACTAATTTAAATATATATATTTTCTTTATATTTTAATTAAACTAATTAAAAAATAATGCTCAACAGAAGCTTGGTACTACAAAATGAAAATATTCAGCATTACTGATTTAAGTACTGGAGTAAGAGAGACCTGAGAAATGTTGATTATTCCATCTATAATTATAAAAATCTAAAGCTATTAACCCATAATTACATTACCTTTAATTGATTCCGTTTCTCTTCATTTAAATTATATATTTCAAGAAAGAAAAAGTGAGAAGAGTCAGAGAAGGGATTGGAAGTGATCTAAGATTTCTGAGAAACTATTAGAAGAGGAAAGATGGGCCAGTAGAATTAACACCAGATATTGTTTAAAAGCAGCTAACTAAAGTTCTTAAATATTTTTAAAATTTTCATATACTTTGAATTTTTATTAAATTAATATTTGAAATTAAATTGATTAAATAATAAAACAAAATTAATTTATAACAAACTAAAGAAAGCAACAATATTTGAATGCAGTTCTTTTCAACAATTAAAATATTTTAAAGACAAATTAAATGTTTGAAGAAATTTCTGTGAGGAATAAAATTATCCAATCAGTTCTTTTTTTCTATACATCAACAAACACATAATTTAGACTTAAAATGAGAATACTCTTACTGTTTTAAGCAATTTCTGGCCTAGTTGTGGAAATTTCGACACAGTTGGTCAATATGAAGGAAATCTTTGCATGCTCTTGCTTTTCAGTTACATATTGAAACAAGAAACTAACACCCCCTCCTTGAATAGGCCTCTGCCCGTCAGCAGTACCTTACTTTGGATTACCTCCAAGAGTTTAATCATCATAAGGCAGCACCAGCTTATAAAACATGGTACCGTGCGTTTAATGATACGATATTCGAAAGTATCTTTAGTAAAATTAAAAAGGGTTACCAGCTATTAATAATATTACCCACCCATGATTAAAAAAATAAAATTTAAAAATCAGTGATATTTGAAAAATAAAATAAATAAATAAATAAACTAGGTTGACAGGTTGCTCTGCACCCAAAAATTAAAGGAAAAACTGAAGAAATTAGGAACCTGTTCTTTAAAGACTAAAGAATATAAACTATAGTTTATACTTTACATTACAGTAACAAATGAATTTTTTTTTTACCCCTAGGTAGCGTACTTCCAGCTAAGCTAATAAATAAGAAGACTAAAGAAAATCATGTTTTCTGAACATTAAATAGAAAAAAACTTTCAATAATAAAGTATTAAGTTTTTAATAATTGTTGTCGTTTAATTTTTGCTAAGTTCAGTCTATATTTATTTTGGTTTGGTAGCGTACTTCCAGGTAGGATAATGAAAAGAAAACTAAAGGAAGTAATGTATCCTGAACATTAAAAAGGAAAATAAACTTTCAATAATAATGTAATTAAAGAGTTTAATCATGGAAGCAAGTTCAGTCTATATTTATTTGGTTTGGTAAAAAATATTGCTAATAGTTTTTTTTGCTTCATTTGCTTTAAAAAAAAAAATCTTCCAAAATATTTATTTTAAGGCAAACAAAGTATTCGGTAATTTACTAGACAAAACATTTAGGATAGAAAAAAGTTCAAGCAGCCAATTCTCCTCCACACCGTGAGAACAAACTTGCATGAAATGCTTTATTTCAAAAAAGGTTTCAAGATCATGATGATATTTTTTTTGAAACATTTTTTTTTATCATCACCAGTTAACGGTATGAGTGGAGGTCGTGGCAAGTCGATTACGGAGAAAACGAAAACACGAATAAATAATATTTCATATGAAATAGCAGGATAATGATTGCTGATATTTTAAATATTGTAATTTATTTTATTTATTTAATTATCTTTTCTTGCAGCTACACTTTACCGGATACTCATAAATAGGAACACCTCATTAGTTTTATTTTCCTAGAGTCAGGTCAATGAAATGAAACAAAACTAACACTACATAATAATTAGTAGTAATTGCAATTTTCAACAATACCAGCGTTATATATATATATATATATATATATATATATATATATATATATATATATATATATATATATATATATATATATATATATATATATATATATATATATATATATATATATATATATATATATATATATATATATATATATATATATATATATATATATATATATATATATATATATATATATATATATATATATATATATATATATATATATATATATAAAATTGATAAGTTAATAAGAATTAAAGAGAATCAAAGGGCAGAATGATAATTAATTTTTCTAGTGAAGTTACTATAACAATTTGAGGTAAACGATGAATCAGTTTATTTAAAAGAAAAAGCATCAGTAGAGCATCTTATCACAACAAATATCAGTAAACTCTGGAGGCTTTGGTGCCAGCATTGTCTTGGTACATATTTAGTCAGATATATACTTAGTCTGTGGTGCCAAGTTTCAAAATTAGAAAATAAGATTCCGATATGTAAGAAAGACAACTAAAAAAATTTTTTTTTTCAAATTATAAATAAAAGTTATATAAAATTAAATCAGATGAAAAATGAAATGAAATAAAGTAAAAAAATAAAAAAAATAAATAAATATTACTTATATATATATATATATATATATATATATATATATATATATATATATATATATATATATATATATATATATATATATATATATATATATATATATATATATATATATATATATATATATATATATATATATATATATATCGTTCCAGTAGTTATTATAAATGAATTCATCTTTTGTGAAAATTTTAATTATCGTGTATCGTTTTAATAATTGTTAAATATAAAAGTTGAAGCTTACGCGAGTAAGGGCAAGTACGAATTATGTTAGTTTGGTAACTTTGTAAAGAAAATTGCTGTCTGCTATGACGTCGACAAGCCGTTTCTATCAGATTCATATTGTTATATTAGATGGAATTCTGTGAATACGCTAATAAGAGGTGATCACTAATCGTGATAAGCAGAGCATATGTAAGTGTGGATAAGGGTTTCCACATACTCATTTAATATACACTGTGAACGTTTCATATCGTATATACACCTTCATCTTTATATCCAAAACTAAACTCTTTCGAGAAAAGCTGTATATTTGGAACCACCCCAGATGTGTGAGGCGTACTCCATACAGGGGCGAACAACACCCCTATAAGGCAATTAACTGGGGTGGTATGAAGAAATTCTGAAGGCCCCTGAGAACATCTAACCTCTTAGAAGCTTGTTTAGAAAGAGAAATAATGTGATCTTTCCAAGAGAGATCTTGAGAAAAAGAAACATCAAGAATATAATGGAGAGATGAAGTTTTGAATTGTATGTTTCCGAAGAAGATATCATAGTTAAGTGGAAGATTGTGTTGAGTAGAGAGATGGAGGAATTGAGTTTTGGTGACATTCAAAACGACCACGTTTTCACTCCCCCAATTTGAAATGGGAGATAGATCAGAGATTAGTTGCTTCAAGGCTACACTCCTTGCTTCTATTAACTGCTGTTCAAATTGAAAAGAGTAGTGAAGGGTTGAGTCATCGGCAAAGGAATGGTTAGGAGATGAAGTAACAGAGAGAAGGACATTAATGAAAAGCAGAAAAGTGTTGGGGATAGGACAGATTTTTGATGAATACCACTATTAATACATTTAAAGGATGAACGGTGGGCGTCTACAACAGCTGCTATAGAAAGACCAGAAAGGAAATCAGAGTAATGGCCACAGAGAGATGGATAGATTCCGAAAGAGGAAAGTTTGGAAATCAAAGCTTTGTTCCAGATTTTATCAAAAGTTTTCGATATGTTCAGTGCGACAGCAAAAGATTCGCTTAAATACAGAGAACGGATGACCAAGAGTCAGAGAGAAGAGAAAGATAATCAGTAGAGCGTTCCTTACGAAAGTCATACTGGCGATCAGAGATTAGAATATATATATATATATATATATATATATATATATATATATATATATATATATATATATATATATATATATATATATATATATATATATATATATATATATATATATATATATATATATATATATATATATATATATATATATATATATATATATATATATATATATATATATATATATATATATATATATATATACTTTTTATTTACAAATGTTAATAATTAATAAGAGTGTCTTGTAACGTCATTTTGCATTAGATTCAAAACTCAAAGTCAAATGAAGTCCCTTTTTGGATCTTTCTTTAGCTTACGTAGGCAATTTTGCAGTTGGAATCTTTATTCTTCCTTTCTTTTTTATTCAAATTTTTTTTCTCTTCTTGGTTGACTTAAAAATCTCTCTCTCTGATCCCTTTTTTTTCTCTCTCTCTCTCTCCTTTTTCTTTCCCTCTCTGATTCCTTCTCTCTCTCTCTCTCTCTCTCTCCAATGGAATATTTTCATATCGGTAAAGTTTATAGGAATCCTCTTTATTGAATTGGAATATCGGAAGTTTGTACAAGGTAATTTTTTTTTGCAGATTTTATATATATATATATATATATATATATATATATATATATATATATATATATATATATATATATATATATATATATATATATATATAATATATATATATATATATATATATATATATATATATATATATATATATATATATATATATATATATATATATATATATATATATATATATATATATATATATATATATATATATATATATATATATATATATATATATATATATATATATTCTTCCGGAAATGTAATTTTAATTAGGAATTAGTTAATCAAAGCTTTAAAAAGGTTTCAAAAATTTTCATTTAAACGCTCAATGATAAAAGAACTCTAATTAATTAATTAATTTATGATAAATACAACGTTACATTTATATATGTAATTTGATATTTAATTTTAAAAAACGTTTTAAGCAAAAGGAGAATTTAATGTTAATATTATTTTAATGGATGAATGTTTTCAAAGTGCTGATGTCTGTGAATGAAGCGGGGCTGTGAAATCATTTATAAGATTATCTTATATTTCTGTTTCGATTCCTAACCACAACTATCTTATGAAGAAGAGACTCTTCAACCCTACTCTTCCAAATAGGAAGATTGATTCTAACGTTTGAAGGTCATTGGATCAATCCCTCATTCGGATCCTAGGTAGAAACTACCTAAGAAGTTCCCCTCCTCAATTAGGGCAATGCCCGTGTGGGGAGAATATTAATAATTAATAATTAAAA
>SEYY01007185.1:35000-47500 GCA_009176605.1 Armadillidium nasatum
TGCCACAACAAGTCTATCCGATTCAAAGCAATTTCTCGAAATAGAATTTAAGTCATTACTAGGTCAACATAGCTTTCTATAAGACTTTAAGAGTTTTGCGACTTGCTTTTTTTTACCAATCTTTTTTTTCAGGGGAATTTATTAAAGAAAATTCTTTTACTACAAGATTTAATTTCCTAATTTCAAATTTGTTATGAATGGAATGTTAACTCTATTCAAGAATAAAAAGTCGGATAAATTTATAAAATAACTACTTCGTTTCGGCCATATTTCTTTATTTGGATGGAATTAAACTATTTTTAGATTTAAGAATGAATATTTCCTCAGAGTGCAAACAACGTTTTTTCTATCTCTTAAAATAAGATGCAATATGAGTGTGTAATTTAAAACATTATGAAGGATATTTAAAATTCCTGTGAATAGTAATATATAATTACTAATATTTAAAATGAAAACATTTTAAAACTAAATCCAACAAAAAAAAAAAAATTAAAACGAAAATGATTAAAAATTGAAGTTCTAAAACTATTTAAAAAAAAAAAATTTTTTTTCCTTTGATCAAAGTTCGTACGCCGGATAACGTTCTTCTTTTGTTTCATTCACCAATCGAATGAGGTTTTATGGAATTTTTTTTTTATGAGGAATCCTTTCTGGTCTCTTTTTGAAAACTAATATATATTTTTTTCACGGCTCTACGATCTTCCTTCGCCTCCTTCACCATGCCCAATTTGTCGCAAGCCACTGACCTTAATACCAAAATACACAAAAAAAATTTTGTACAAATATTCTCACCAATAAGCTGAATAGCAAGATCTAAACATTTAACAGCTTCTACCAAATTATTATGCCAATAGTTTAAAACTCCTAATTTAGTCCAAATGTGCCCTAACATTTGTTCATTATCCTTAGCTAAGAGTAATGCATTCCTGTAATACCAAGCTAAAAATTTTGACATCTTCCCATTTCTCATTGAGCCATCTGCAACAAAAATCAAACCATGCAAAAGCTTAACTCTGGTATACTCTCTCCAACAAGAAATTTCTATTCTTTCGAAGTTCTTCGTTGCACTACGGAGCTGCTTCGTGTAGAATTTGCTCATTGCATATAAATAAATTGCAAGTTTTAAATACTTCTCTTGTTTTTTAAAAATTTCCTTACCCAAAATAAAAACATTTTCATAATTTTTGCTTATGAAATATAACAATAGTAAAATAATACTGGTAAGCCCAGATTTTATAGAGACAATTCTTTCTGCCTCCTCAAGGAAAGGTATGGCTTCTTTATACTTTTTTTGGAATATAAGAGAATGACCTTTGAAAATATTATTCAAGTAATAGAGTCCTCTTTGTTTTATACCTTGCAGTACTTTTCTATCACTTTCATCTATTGATCTATGGATAAATTCGAGGGAAATAGTCATGTCCATAGCATGTATAACGTTTCCACATCTTATTTTATATTCTAATATGTTTAATAATGCCGAAAATCCACTATATTGACCAAGATTGCGTAGTGCAAATATGGAATGCATCATGGCTTCCTTTTCTCTTCCCATTTCTAAGAGACAAATTCCTTTCATGAGACTAGTTCTTGGAATGCTGCAAAAAAAAGAATCTTTACGAAAACATGAATACGCTTCTTTATATTTTCCTTCCAATTTTAAACTGACACCTTTATCAAAATTTTTCCTACACTCTATTTCTTTACGTATTTTTTCAAACATGTCTGTCACTTTTTCATTTGTAGTAGTTTCCAGTTTAGATGATGAGGTAGATTTCTGAAAAAATAAATATAATAAACATGATTTATTTTTAAAAAGTTCCTTCATAGGCTTGAGGAGTGAAACTAAGAGAATTTCTGTACGGATCTATCCTTGAACCTTTGAAATCCAAACCCTATCTCTAACCGTAAACGACAAGTAAGCGTACAATAATTCTTTTAACTTATTCTTTAATAACAAGCAAGAAATAAAATTTCCCCAATACTTGAATCCAAAAATTATTTTAATGTTAAAAAATTCAATACAATTTATAACAAACTTATAGCCTACTCGTGAGTAGGTCTGAAGATACAGTACATTTTTTGCCGCCTCTAACTCTGGCTACAAAACTCTTAATACCATAGTAGCCAAAAAATATATATTCAGGTTCCATATATATATATATTTTTACTCAGATTTCGCTATAAATATTTTGCTCTAAACTCTGCCTCTTTGCGGCACCACTGCTCCGGATTCACAAAATATTTCGCTCTTACTCTGGCTCCTCATTCCTGCCATGAGAGGAAGGGATGTGGTGTATTAAAAGACAAGTAATTTCACGGCAAAAAAAATTAAATAAATAAATAAAAATAAAAACTAGTATTTAGATTAAAAAAAAAACAATATCATCAAATTGATCTAAAATTTAATAATTTCAAATTTGAAATTTCAATTTAAAAGATTATACAAAAACCTTTCAGTTATACGTAATAAAATTTGATAAGGATTGTAAAATTTCTTTTATTCCCGTAATGGTTCAATAAAATTAGATAATTTTTATTAAAAGTTTTCTCCATGTAAAACGTCAACAGGGAAAAAGATTTTACACAGAAAACATCAATAAAGGATAATTTAAAAAAAAAAAAAAAGTAAATTGGGTGGAAACTGTTAATTGGTACTTTATAAGGTAAAGCAATTTACAAAGAAACTAAAAAAACTGATTTCTTCCACTCTCTTCCCGTTATCAACTATGCTGTTTGCTAACTCCTAAACAAAGTTGGCAACCAAGTTGGCCAGAAAACTATTGTGTATTAGTAATTGCATGCTCGCGCGTGCGTATATATTATATATATTATATATATATATATATATATATATATATATATATATATATATATATATATATATATATATATATATATATATATATATATATATATATATATATATATATATATATATATATATATATATATATATATAATTAATATGAAAGCCCAGTGACAAGAGTATCTTGGCGAAAACCATTTTAATAATTGTAAATTTTTAGAGATTTAATTCCCGAAGAAAAGTGTTAATTAAATAACGGTAAAAGTTATTATAGAATATCTATAAAAAGCCTTTTAAAAAATTAGTGATTCAATGACTAACTTTTTTTTTTTTTTTTTTTTTTTTTTTTTACTGGTTTTCACCATTACAAAAACCATGAAGTACTTACCATTAACTTTAAGAGTAAAGCCCCTCCATAGAAGTAAATCAAAGCTTTCAAATCACGATTACTTGGAATTATGGTTTTGTAGTAATATAACATTTCATCGATATTTCTTTAAAGAAAATTATTAAATATTAGTTTTAATTTTAAAATTAAAAAATAAAAGGATTCTACCAAGACTTTTAAATTAAGTACGAAAAACAAAATTTCTATATGCATTTAGATAATATATATGAAGGTCTCCTTCTCCTTCTCCTCCTCCTCCTCTGATTTCCTTTCCGGTCGTACCACAGCAACTGTTAGAAACTTTTTTTTTTTTACAAACTGCGATGGATTAATTACTTTCCTAAACTGCCACCGTTCTTCCTATAAATCTTTTAATAGTAGTGTTTCTCAGTGATTTGTCCTATCTCCAACTCTCTATTTTTAATTAATGACTATTACTTCATCCACCATCCACTCCTAAGCCGATGACTCCATCCTTCATCACTCCTTTCAGTTTGAAAGACGTTAATTAAGGCAAGAAGGATAGCCTAGGAGAAACTAACCCCTGTACTTTTTCGTATTTCAAATTGGGGCATTTCACACAACTACAACATAATCTTCGAAAACACAACTTGAACCACCACCTGTCTTTAATATTCTCTGTTTTCCTCGTGATCTTTCTTGGAAGGAAATCTTCTAAGAGGTTTGGTGTTTTCAGTTGCCTTCGTTATTTCTTCTAGACACATCAGTTACTCGCTCTTTAGTGTTGTTCACCATTATATGGAGTACGCTTCAAACATCTGGGGCAATTCCACTCATACAGATGCTCTTCAATAGGTAGTGTCTAAGGTTTTACGTCTAATCAACTCTTCCTCCTCACAAATTATTTCCGTCTAATTGTTGCATTACTCTATACTATCGCTCTTACAACTCTCCCTTCGCATGCCTCCTCAATTGAAGAAGGCTCGAGTGACATCCCACGCCTTTCTATACAGTCTTATCCTTTCTCTGTTCCCAGAATTAACAGCTATGCTCAATCTTGTATTAAGTTTGTTTTACATGTACTCTACTTGTAGAGCTGAACACACTCCTTTTATCTTTTTTCTCAACTTCCGTTGACTTACACACTTTCAAACGCCGTATAACTGGGCATATTGGCGTTTAACGACCAAACTTCCGAGGTTTCCCCAACCCTAGTGGAAATTAGTAGGCCTCCGGCCTTTGCCTACTATATATATATATATATATATATATATATATATATATATATATATATATATATATATATATATATATATATATATATATATATATATATATATATATATATATATATATATATATATATATATACTCAGTAATAGAAATGTTCTTAGGGAACCTAATTTTAAATATAAACAAACTTGCAAAGAAAACAGCTAAATTCATTTTATAGCAAACGTTTCGTATTTATTACAATACATCTTCAGTGCTGAAAATAGAATGAATAAAATTTTATTACAAAAAACATTGGATAATTTTTTTTATTTTATTTTATTTATTTTTTTATTTATTTTTTTTTTAATATAATTAATGAAAATATGTGAAGCCCAAAAATTTTAAAAATAGTAGTTTTAAATATAAAAAATTTTGTTAACATTTCTTTTATATTTAAAACTACTATTTTTAAAATTTTTGGGCTTCACATATTTTCATTAATTATATAAAAAAAAAATAAATAAATAAAAAATAAAATTAAAAAAAAAATTATCCAATGTTTTTTGTAATAAAATTTTGTTCATTCTATTTTCAGCACTGAAGATGTATTGTAATAAATACGAAACGTTTGCTATAAAATGAATTTAGCTGTTTTCTTTGCAAGTTTTTATATATATATTATATATATATATATATATATATATATATATATATATATATATATATATATATATATATATATATATATATATATATATATATATATATATATATATATATATATATATATATATATATATATATATATATATATATATATATATATATATATATATATATATATATATATATATATATATATATATATATATATATATATATATATATATATATATATATATATATATATATATATATATATATATATATATATATATATTAATAAGATAGATATATATATACTTATAATTCAACGCAATTTATATTGCTAAATACTTTTAAGTTCTTATTTATTAAAATGTTTAATGTTAAACCCCCTCCACGTCAGCCCCCAACACCAAAACAAATAATTTACTTACGAAAAGCTACGTTTGACGTGATTCAAATCTTTAGGCAAGTTTAACAAATCCGCTCGACAGTTAACAAGGATTAAGGCTATGTTCCTGCAATAAAATTTAAAAAAAGGAATTTTAGAAACTATAACTACTGTAACCGTAGGGAGACGAGAAGGAGAATTAACAGGGGTGTGGAATTGAAAGAATTCATGTTTTCTTTTGTGCGTACTCCATACAAGGACGAACGAAGCGCCTATAGAGAGAAAGCAACTGGAGTAGTGTGAAGAAATTTTCAAAACGAGAGAATCGCTAATCACTTAGATGTTTCTTTTGTGAGAAAATATAATCCTTGGAAGAAAGATCAGTAGAAAAGAAAACAAAGAATTTTAAGAAATGAAGAAGGTCTAATGTTTGTTTTCGAAGATTTTGTCGGGTATATTAGATAAAGTTACTTTTTTTTAGGCACAAAACAACCATGTTTCCTCTATTCCAATTAGAAAGATTCGAGTTCAGTTGCTTAAAGGTGATCCTCCTTGAAGTTGAGTGGGGCACCTTCGAAGTGAGATTTATGAAGGGTGGATTCACCAGGATGAGAGTATATAAATGATGAGGTGACAGGTCATTAATGGAAAGTAGAGAAAGTTAGAGATAGAAGAGAATCATAACGAACACCGCCATTGATTAATTTAACATAGTAGTAGTAGTAGTCTACAATTGCTAATATAAAACGCCCTTAAATTAAATCAGAGTTTACAGAGGATAAATACCAAAAGATGGTAGCTTACAAATCATAGTTTAGTGACATATTATCGTAAGCTTACGATATCTATTGCCACAGCAAATGATAGACTAAGAATTAAGTGGGATGAGAAAGACCCTTCTTTTTTAGCACAGGTTGAATGAGAACACTTTCACTTAAGAAGGAAAGATTGAAATGGAAAAGCAGAAACGTAAGTATTTGCCAAAGAAAGTGGGTGGAGATGGAGCAGTATCTACGAAAGCACCTGAAGTAGAATTAATGGAAAAGGTTTGAAAGGAGGAGGAGGAGGGTCCGGCTTAAGCAGAAGGTAAAACAGAAGTACTGTCGAAAAGATCCGAAGGAGGGAAAGCTGAAGTAGTTGAGTTGACAAGTTTTTGCAAAATGTCAAAATGAAGACTAAGAAGAGAATGATCGTTGCACATCTAAGCAAAATATTGGCGAGAAAGAAATTTTGCATTATATATATATATATATATATATATATATATATATATATATATATATATATATATATATATATATATATATATATATATATATATATATATATATATATATATATATATATATATATATATATATATATATATATATATATATATATATATATATATATATATATATATATATATATATATATATATATATATATATATATATATATATATATATATATATATATATATATATAGCTTTACTTACCAGACAAAGTCAAGCGCCTCCTGAAATAAAATAAATTTAGTAAAATTGAATATTTACTGAACAAATATTAAATTAAATATTAAATCAAATTTTTTTTTTGTTTAAAAATTATTTTATGTTAAAGGCATAAAATCTTAAATAGTCGGGTTCCTGTAAATCATCGTATGTCACCCTTTGACAAACGCATTTTTAAGTGTAGATTTGAAAATTTGGTAAAGTTTAGATGATGTTTGAATATCACGTATGGATGAATCGTTCATCCTCTGCACGTGACTAACCCGCAATAACCAAAGTATTATAAGTAATGTTATAAAAGTCTGCCTAACCATAAATTGTTAACGTGATTTCTGGCAACTCTTTTTACTCCGTGATTCGTCAAGTGATTTCAATCAAACAAACTTGGCAACGTTTTTTTCGGTGAAATGTGATTTGAAATGACGTCACTACTATCTAGTACAGTTTTCTTTAGTACTTTAATCATTATAAACTTGGAAATTTTACAAGAAAAAAATACGCCAAAGATTCACTAATTCAATACTTTTTTTTTTTGCTGGGATTTGAAATCTAAAAATTAAAGATTTTATCGTGAAAACAAAAATTAACCATGCTTAATGCAACAAATGTCATTTCATTATATTTGAATTTGAAGAACAAGGGTTTACGTCATAAATTATGGCAGGCAAATTTCTGTTCAGTTTCGTTAATAAACTTATACTTGGTTCTGACTTACAAGAGCAGCCATGGTTTGAAAACACGAACGTTTGCTCCGAGAATACTTTTGTAACAAACACAAACACACAAAGAGAGAGAGACACACACACATATACATACACAAAAAAAAATTCATCTTATAGGATTTCATTAAAATGAGTTATGATTGGCTGAGCATTCCTCCAATCAGTGAGAGCAACGTGAGTTATACATATTAATTCACAAAATTCAACAAATTCGCAGCAAAGCAAAAACAATTTTTACTTACAAAAAAATAAAAGGAAAACTTCTGGAATTTAAATTAATTCTAATTATTTACCATATTTATCCCTATTATTAATTACTTAATTTCTATTAATTATTATTATAATTATCATATTTATCTATTTTTATCATTACTATTATCATACCTTATTTTCATGAGTTTTAAATGTAATTATAATTTTTTTTTTAAAATTTTTCATTTAAAAAAAAAAATTTTAAAACCAAAAGAAAAACTTTAAACAAAAATTTATGAAGAAAAATTTAAATCACCAAACAGGAAAAGAGGCAATTTCAAATAGAAATTATTAATTATTTATTTTATTTATTAATCATTTATTAATTTATTTATTGCTAAAAAATTTTTGGCAATACATACTATTAGGTTTAGCTGCGTCATTTTTGTGTAAAAATTGTCCTAACGTTTCGTTGGGACAAGTGGCAAAAATGTGACAGTAAAATTTTCAATAGAGAAAAGACATGTTAAGCATAAAAAAGTTGCTTCAATTTATTTTCTAATAGCAAAAAATGTTTTGACATTTTTGCAACCTTACCCAACGATTCGTTAGGACAATTTTTGCAGTGTAACATTGATATAATAATGATTTTAAATATTGTACAGCAAGAAATTATGATAATGTAAATTGTAATTTAAAATTTTAGGAATAGTTAATAATCATGTGATTCATTATGAGTTCCTAACTCAGTGGATTAAATCGGATTTTCAAGTCTCAAAGATAGAGGTCCTCCCTCTCTCTGTCTCACGTGTATACAGAGTATCCGAATCTTAGAAATTCGGATCAGGTTACCTGAACGGACACAAAAAAAATTTTGTCGTTTGCAGATTTTACGTAATTAATAAATCGCAGTTTACTAAATGGTGCAATAATACTTATACATCAATAACAAATAAAGCAGCCAACATTTACCACAGTTCACGCAATTCTAAAAATTTTATAATTGTTCATAGTAATAATCATAACAGGAAAGCTTCTCTGGCCAGTCAAAAATCTTTCTATCCACCCCTCCCTCCCACAGCCCCCTTGATAAACTTAAGAATTTTTGATGAATATGAAATATATTTATTTACCTTCTGTTCTTGAACGTCTGGATTAATGATGCGAGAGAGAGACTTCATTTCTGCTTCCCAAAGAGCTTTTGTTTGGTGCTTATAAAAGAAGAGATGCTTCCACATTAATCGTTTCTTCTTCTCTACGAGAATTGTCACTGAATCTGTCACAAAAAAAAAAATAAAAAAAAAAAAAAAAAAAAAAACGGACAAAAATATACGAGTGTTATAATACATTTATCTTAACTCTGTACAAATACATGGCATACGAACATGTCTACGAAGATTTTATTTAAATACTATAACATTAATTTTCTAAGACATACCAAAAATGAATCTAGAATGTATTTTATATACATGTAAAATATGGCATATTTTTGAATTTTTCTAGTGACGGCTTATAAGACTTGTTATGTATCGTTCATTTTCTTCTCTTAAAGTTCTGATAATGTATAATTTCGTCTAAATTTTGAAACTTCATTCTGTATTCTTCTAAATAATCTAAATATACTCATCATTCATATATCACGCTTGATCACTCCGTTGAAATACCAAACTACATTTTAAACAGCCTTTAACACACTTCCATCTAATTTCTCATTAATTTAGGCAATCTCTCACTACAGTTTCTATCTCTTCACCCGCGTACCGAGTCCTCTATTATCTTTCTCCCATTATCTCTTCTAACACATTCAGTTTTACACCAGCCCTTCTCTACTAACGTTTCAAATATGAAATTCATCTCGACTTTCAGAAGTAAAAAAATCTAAAATAAATAATAAAAATAAATAAATAAATAAATAAATAATATATATATATATATATATATATATATATATATATATATATATATATATATATATATATATATATATTCTATATATATATACATATATTTATATATATTTTATTTTTTTTTTTTTTTTTTTTTTTTTTTTTTTTTTTTTTTTTTTTTTTTTAATATAAATATATATATATATATATATATATATATATATATATATATATATATATATATATATATATATATATATATATATATATATATATATATATATATATATATATATAATATATATAATATATATATATATAATATATATAATATATATATATATATATATATATAATATATATATATAAATATATAATAATAATAATAATAATAATATAATAATAATAATGGTGACCAAGTGTGGCAACAGATATTTTGTTTTAAGTTTTTAATTTCTAAAATCCTAAAATGTTATTCTACGCAGACCTTAAAAAAAGTTAAGTTTAAAAAAAAAAATAAAAAATAAAAGGAAAAAAAAATCACCTTTTCCTATGATCATGTAAGAAGCATTCTCTTTATTTATTTTGTTAGCGAAGTTCCCAATCTCGAAAATGTAGTTTTTTCCCTCGTGATTCTCCACGTAAAAATGGATCCCTCTTAAAAAAATAATAATTTAATTAACCACTTACGATAAATCGATCAGGAAAAGAGATATAGGGACAGATAGAGATAAAGATAAAGATAAAGAGAAGATAGAGATATACAGAGATATTCAGTGAGAGATGGAGAGAGAGAGAGATAGAAATAGAGAGCTATAGATGTATAGAGATATATAGAAATAGATAAAGTGCGAGACACAAACCGAAGTCATTTATGACAATAATAATAATAATAATAATAATAATGGTAATACTGTAATATAAAAATAACGATGCTTTTAGAACTGAGATCTGGAACCGAGTTAGAGTTCTTAAACTATTTCTACTTAGAACTGAGTTTGATAAAACACCTTCACTAATCTAATCTAAGCCCTAAAACCCGATTGAGAAAATATTAAGAATTATTATGTATTAATTAAGGAATAAAGTACGTAAAAATAAACTCGCTTATAAATAAAATTTCCTTACGTTTCGGTACAATTCAGTGCAAAATCACAAGACTTATGTTCAAGAATTCTGGGAATGGTGATATAAAACTTCACTGAATCGATTTCTTGTTTTAGACCTGAAAAAAAAAAAAAAAAAAAAAAAAAATTATATATATATATATATATATATATATATATATATATATATATATATATATATATATATATATATATATATATATATATATATATATATATATATATATATATATATATATATATATATATATATATATATATATATATATATATATATATATATATATATATATATATATATATATATATATATATATATATATATATATATATATATATATATATATATATATATATATATATATATATATATATATATATATATATATATATATATATATATATATATATGTCCAACGATTCATGACATGACAAAATATCTAATTTTCAAAGCTGAAAAGACATGTTACTTATAAGAAAGTAGCTTCACTTTCCTTTGCAAGAGTACGATTAAAAAAATTTCGTTGTGACATTTGTCATTTTCTTTTGAGATTTTTTAAAAAGTTTTTGAAATTTTTTTCGACTTTTTTTAAGTTTTAGTTTTTAAAAAATTTTTAAATGCTAAAAATTTTTAAATTTTAAATTGTATTTAAAGTTTTAGAGACTAAAAAATTTTAAAAAAAAAATTTTATTTTTAAAACTTTAAAATTTTAATTTTTAAAAGTTTTTAGAGTTTCTAAAAAGTTTAAAAATGGGTTCAAAAATTTTTTTAAAAAAAGTTTTTAAAAAAATTTATATTTTTTTAATTTTTATTCCTTTTAAGTTAAATAATTTTTCTTAAACTTTAAAAAATTTCTGGCAGCATTTTCTTATAAGTTCTTTGATAACAATCATTATTTTAATGATAAAATCTTTAAAATTCCAGCTATAAAATGTCACAACAAAAAAGTTAACCACAATGTCAGAGAATTTTATTTTTTAATTAGGAATTTGAATGGTGAAGTTACTAGTGTATAAGCAATGTATCTTTTGTGCGTTGAAAATAACGTTATGATGTTATTTTGTTGTGACAATTTTTGTACTGTATATAATTAAAAATGCTGAAATGCTTAAATTTGATGTTCTTTGTTTTCTAGCCATCTCAGATTGACAACTTCATTTAAAATAAAACTGAGTTGGTCAAAAGAAAAAAAGTTTCAAGTGACAAAAAATATTTTAAGATAAAAATAGAAACCAAATGACTTCTTAAGAAATAAAATTGGATTTTTATAACGAAAATTTCTAGCTTACTTTTAGCAGATTTTAACAATCATTTAGAGTTCTCTATCTTTACCTTCAAACAGTTTCACCTTTAATTTCTCTCACTGAATACATTGCATCTCAATTTTCACAATTTTGTCACTTGATCCCTTTCCTTCTGACCTCAATTTAAAAATATTTAATAATTAATAGTTACAAATTTTTACTCTATTATAAAAGAAATATTTGAAACTGTACCAAAGCTAAGAATGCGAATCTCATTCTCTTCTATATCATCGCTAATCATATCTTCTTTAGTTATATTTAAGGACAGCATTGCTTCGTGCAGATTCCTGTTGGGGACTTGTTCATTCTCAAAAAGACTCAAAGACACATGGACGTTCGGGCACTGATCGTATCTGAACTTAT
>SEYY01007185.1:52500-55000 GCA_009176605.1 Armadillidium nasatum
TCCTTAGCCAGTCTTTTATCATCCATTGTGAGCAAATGACAGCATGAGTATCAGTTCATTTGCTCTTTCCACCAGATATGTTTCCTAGATGCACAAATCTTCTATTCTTTCATTTTTAATTCTCTCTTATAATCTTAGTCTATAAAATTTTGTATAGATCTACAAATTTCCGGTAAGATTTTAATTTCGTAAAGCCTCAATTGTTTTCTTGATCATCGAAATTACTGCCCACTTTTCACATCCATACAGAATAGATGGAATCAAATATAGCTTTTATATCATTGTTAAAAGAATTTAACTTTTTCCATTTTCTTTAAGATTAATCGGCACTTTTTCATGACTATGAGCACCTCTATCCATCCCCAAAAATCTGAAGACGTTAGTTACCTCTATACGCACTCCATCCATCTTTGTTTTCCAACTCACACTGATCTACCTTTAGCTCTGCTATTAATTTTCGTAACTAATTTTACATTAATTTTTAAGTACTTTTCCTTTTTATAAGTTCAAACTCGGACATCGAGCCACTTTTCTCCTTTTGAAAAGCCACGAATACAGTATCGTCAGCAAATAGAAAGATGATTTTTCAATTATCCTCCTATAGATATAAATTAGCTCCTTTCCCACATCTATCAATATATGTACGTACACTATTCAAAGATATTAAACCACCATGGAGACATAACACAATTGTCTCAGACCTACTCTTACTTTAAACAACCACTCTTCCCCTTCCTCAATCCTAACGGATGTTCTACTCTTCCTATAAAATAGTTAAATCGCATTTAGCAGTTTCATAGTTTCTCCTCAACATTCCATAACTCTCCACAACTTCTCTTTTAACTTTTTCATACCTTTATTCCAAATCAAAAAATCACACAAAAACATCTTTTCTAAATATTTCTGTATCAGCATTATAAAGATAAACAAACACCTCATCCACACATTCTCGACCATCTCGAAAAACACATTTTTCTTCCCCAATTTATCTATAATACCGTTACTTTATCTACTTACACTCACCCATATATATATATATATATATATATATATATATATATATATATATATATATATATATATATATATATATATATATATATATATATATATATATATATATATATATATATATATATATATATATATATAATAATAATAATAATATATTAATAATAATAATAATAATAATAATAATAAAATTTAGTTTCAGGATTGATACAAAATGGGTCGAAAACTAAAATTAAAAGCAGTAAGAAAACAGAAGGGAAAAAGAAAAAGAAAAACTGTAATAGATGATCCCGATCCCAATCCCAATCCCGGAACTTCGGAAGAAAACAAGAAGGAACTAACAGCGTTTGACCTTATAAATATTTTAACTCGTGAACATTTGAAGGAGATGTTAAATGAGTACGATTTTGTTAGCGAAAAGCACAATGAAGACTTAAAGATACGTTGGGAGATTGAATCTTGTCGCCATTTGAAGATAAAAGAAAAATCCCGTTTAAACCAGCTAAAATATGGCTATTTCAATATCAGTCAAGAAAGATACATAAAGATGATGATGGAAAAGGGTAAAGGTAAAGGCAAAGGTAAAGGTAAAGGTAGTTCATCCACAAAGGAGGAGGTTGATCCTCATCCAGAAACGGAAGATTTCATGAATGATATGTTTGAAAGCATTAAAGATCTTCATATATATAACATTGAGTTGTTTTGTGCAAATATTAATTACACCACAGTTGGTTTTCATGAGTTTAGATACGATCAATGTCCAAATGTCCACGAAGCTTCAAATCTTTTAGAGAATGGAGAAATCTCCAACAGGATTCTACAAGAAACAATGTTGTTCTTAAAAATATCTGAAGAAGATATGATTAGTGAATACATAAAAGAGGAAGAGATTCGCATCCTTAGCTTTGGTACAATATCAATTTTTTTTTTTTTTTTTTTTTTTTTTTTTTTTTTTTTTTTTTTTTTTTAATAGAATAAAAGTTTAACTGTAGTAAATATTTTTTTTTAAATTGAGGTTAGAAGGAAAGGGATCAAATGACAAAATTACAAGTAGTGAGATGTAATGTATGCAGTGAAAGAAACTGAGATAAGATATTCTAAATGATTATTAAAATCTGTAAATGTGTTTGTAATTTCTCATTACAAAAAGTTTTTTTTTATTTTTTTTAGTCAAAAAAAAAATTATAATATTATATATATATATATATATATATATATATATATATATATATATATATATATATATATATATATATATATATATATATATATATATATATATATATATATATATATATATATATATATATATATATATATATATATATATATATATATATATATATATATATATATATATATATATATATATATATATATATATATATATATATATATATATATATATATATATATATTATTATTTTTTTTTTTTTTTTTTTTTTTTTTTTTTTTTTTTTTTTTTTTTTTTTTTTTAAAACAAAACCAA
>SEYY01007185.1:60000-75000 GCA_009176605.1 Armadillidium nasatum
AGGAGGAAAAGAGGAAGAAGCAAAGTTAGTTAACATTTTTTGCAAAATGCCAGAAAAGGTGCGAGGAAGAGGAACCAGAAAGATTATTTCATTTGGGGCGGAGAAAAGAGTTTTTGGTATCTCGAAGAATAGATTTTGCACGATTCCGGATGAAATATAAGTTGCATGAGTTTCTGCAGTTTGAAGACTACGGTAGTCCCTGAAGGCAATATCCCTGCGGCGGATAGCACGAGAACAAGCAGAGTTAAACCAAGGTTTGTTAGGTTTAGCAGAAGGGAAAGAATACGGAATGTACGTCTCCATGCCAGAGAGAATCAACTCGGTAATGCGCTCTGCACACTCAGAGGGAACCCTCCCACGGAAACAATAATCATTCTATGGAAAATCAGAAAAGTACAACCGCAAGTCAGACCAATTAGTGGCACCGAAATGCCAGAAACTATTATTTATATAAATTTTTTTGGAATTTGTAATATATATATATATATATATATATATATATATATATATATATATATATATATATATATATATATATATATATATATATATATATATATATATATATATATATATATATATATATATATATATATATATATATATATATATATATATATATATATATATATATATATATATATGCTATTATAGATTTTTAGGAATTTAATATGAAAAAAATGTAGTACCTTTAAATTTAAAATAAACAATTGCTTTTTGAAACATTAATTTTTAAAGTACATTTTTATTTTTTTGCAGGAGACGATTGACTTTGTCTGGTAAGTAAAACTATCAAATATATATATATATATATATATATATATATATATATATATATATATATATATATATATATATATATATATATATATATATATATATATATATATATATATATTATAACGCATATTCGCGATAGATTTCATGTAAAATTAGTCTTATGAACGAGGATTCGAAGCCGGGACCTCTGAAATGGTAAATCAAAGCTCTACCAACTGAGCCATGTTAGTTTGAAGATCTCAATGAGAAAGCTCATGAAATACGACTCACGCAGACCAACTCAAAGGACTTCCCCACCCTCCATACCCACGGACTGCACTCGGACTCAGAGGTAATAGGTCAGCTTCAACCCTCTTTTAAACACTTACATTTTATATGTAAGTATGTTTTGCTACGTATTCTATCATGGCTCAGTTGATAGCACTTTGATTTATTATCTTAGAGGTCTCAGTTTCAAATCCTCGTTCAGCAGACACTGAAAATTGTCCTTAGAGATTTTTTTATTTTTTTTTTTTTTTGTACAAAAAATGTCATTGCTAACATTGATCTTCATCTTTTCCTCTAGTATCTTCCGTCGGTAAAATTGCTGTTTTTCTTCTGCTGAAACTGAACTCTCCACTCAATCCTTTAGCCTCTAACTCGTAGCTACTCCTAATCATCCTCCTTCCCCCCCTCCTTCTCTTCTCCACTATTTCCTTCTTGGGTAAACTGACTCATCTCTGCATATCCAATTCGATATTTCATTTATTCTTGCTGGAAGTGTTCTATCGAAAAGAAAGATCTCCCTCATATCTCTTAATTCTTTCCATCATTTGTTACAGCCCTAAACATATCGATGGCAATCGATTAAGTCTGGCACGGAACTTGGATTTGTAAACTTCTATCTTTTGGCATTTTCTTTCCTCTCTAAACAGATTTACCCTAAGGACGTTCTGATGCAGCAATATATATATATATATATATATATATATATATATATATATATATATATATATATATATATATATATATATATATATTATATATATATATATATATATATATATATATATATATATATATATATATATATATATATATATATATATATATATATATATATATATATATATATATATATATATATATATATATATATATATATATATATATATATATATATATATATATATATATATATATATATATATATATATATATATATATATATATATATATATATATATATATATATATATATATATATATATATATATATATATATATATATATATATGTAGGAAAATCCATCTTTTAATATATCTGGTATTTCTTTTGCTCGTGATCTTTCTAGAGCCGGGAGTGTGAGGTATTCTCCCTCGCTTTTAGCTTCAAATGACTCAGTCGCTAAACGAGAGGATTAGTGAAGTGTTCTTGTCACTGACAGGATATTAATCTCTGCATTCGCGATAGGCCTGGTCCTGCCAGCGGTATCCGGCGTGGGCCCGTGAAACCCCAGGATCTTCCTCGAAAGACCTCACTGACAGGACGTAAGTCCTTATCTTCACCCTACTACTAATACTTACAAAACATAAGAGCGTGATTCGTCCTTGAATGGAGTACCCATAAATAAATCTTCTAAATTTCTATTCCCTTCCTCACTTTTCCACCTCCGCTTCTCCCTACAATTTTGTAGTTAGAGCTTTATTTTAATTTTAATTACTTTAATTTATTTAACATTTATTTACTTTTTTTCAGGAATATCGCCCTAATCCTTGTTAATTGTCGCGCCGATATGTTACGCCTTCCTCAAGATCTGAATCCTCTCAACTTGCATTTTAAGTAAATTATTTGTTTACCTTTTTTGTGAGAGGGATTCGGGGTAGGGGGGAGGGAGGACAAGGTGAGGGAAAGAAAAGCAGTGGTCGGTTAACACTATCAAAGATTTTTTATTAATCAAGAATTAAAATATTTAGAAAAAAAATTACAATGAATTATAAACAATCATTAATCTAGCAAAATATATATATATATATATATATATATATATATATATATATATATATATATATATATATATATATATATATATATATATATATATATATATATATATATATATATATATATATATATATATATATATATATATATATATATATATATATATATATATATATATATATATATATATATATATATATATATATATATATATATATATATATATATATATATATTATATACACACACACTTGAGTTTCACACTCACAAATTTGTCCTTGAATCTGTTATAAAAATATTTTTAAAAATGTTTATTGAAAAGTTATAAATAAAATAAAGTATAAAAAAATAAGAAACCTATTTTTAAAAAAAAAGTGAAACGGATAAATAGATATAAAAAGAGATTAATGACACAGGCACATGGAAGAGAAGAATTTTCCTATAGGGGCAATGGTGAAATAAATTTCATAATCGATATTTCGATGTAATAATTTGGTAATCGATATATCGAAGTAATATTTAAGACTGCAACGAATACACGGCATAAATGTTGCAGATAAATCGCATATGTCCTGGTAAGGTATGAAAAGAACATATTAGAAAATGGACAAACTTCTGCATATGAAAATCACTTCGATATATATATATATATATATATATATTATATATATTATATATATATATATATATATATATATATATATATATATATATATATATATATATATATATATTATATATATATATATATATATATATATATATATATATTATGTGTGTGTTTTAAAAACTGTATTGAAAATTTTAGTCTTTATTCTTTAAGCTTCAAAATATTTGTAGAATCCTTTTAGTTTTTTAATCTTAAAATTAAATTAAATTTTGAATAATTTTTCTTTTAAGAAATATAGATGAAATGATTTTTTACTACAAAACAATGATTCCTTTCAATCCTCATTTGAAAGCTTTGTTTTACATCTATGGAGGGGCTTTACTCTACAAGTTAACGGTAAGTACATTTTTTTTTTTTGTATGGAAAAAAAGTTAGGTATTTAATAAATGTAACCCTTTAAAATGTTTTTCCACAGTGGTATTCTATATTAAAAATTACCCCTATTAAATACTTTCCTTCGAGAATCTAATCTTAAAAATTACCCTTTGTGGTCTTTTAAAAATTACCCCCGTCAATGGGGTGTCGCTTATTTTAATAGTATGTTTGTTTGCTAAGAATGAAAACCGAAAAAAAACTGACTGAAAAATTGAATTAAAGATAAAATATAATCTTATAAATTAAAGGCCGACAAAACTCTCATACAAAGCTAAAGCTATAGAGCTCTTCTTGCTTTAAATTCGCACATTTAATCACTCAAACGCAATACAGTTGTCCGCAACTTGGTTGTCGACTTTCTCTCAGAATAAAAAAACATTGTTTATGTAAGTAGTAATAAAATAAAATAACCGGTTAATAGTACCTTATTAAGTTCCCACCAAAATTAGGTAATTTGATCATGTATTGCTATCATATTTTTTTTTTTTTTTTAATTTAAATTTCAAATTATTTGAAATTATTAAATTTTTTGGAATTTAAATTCTTTTCTTGCCTCAAAACAATTTTTACCAATTAGTTTAACCTTGAAATTTATTAGCCTTTTAATACACCACTTTCCCCTCTCTCATGACAAGACTGAGGAGCCAAGGTCAGAGCCATGGTTCCTCAAGGAGTCGGAACTAAAAGAAAATGCTCTTAGTGGAGCAGGAACTAGAATAAAATTATTTGTGGATTTAGACCAAGAGGGCGGAGGAAAAATTTTGTCGAGATGAAGATGGAACATAAGGTTTTTTTCTACTGTAGTAGAAAGGGTTTGGAGGTGGAGCCGGCCAAAAAAAAAATTTTGACTCCATAGTTCTACTTACGGATGCACTACAAGTCTGTTATAATTTGGGATTGAAACTTTCGAACATTAAAACAATATATACAAGTATTGGAAGGAATGTTAATATTACTTGCCTGTAGTTAAAGGTTAAATTGAGAGAATTATTACAAGTTTTCATGACATTCACGGTAACGAATCGGGTTTGTATTTGGAAGGTTCAGGGATCAATTCTTAGAGGAATTCTCTAAGTTCAGCTCCTAGACCTGTGAGGCGAGTTTTTAAAAATATATTAAATTTGGATTATTATTTTTTTTTTCAGAAATCTGCCTCTTCGTCTAAACTGAAAATTTTCTCAAAATATGAAACAGAAGTAACTGAAGAGATAGCTAAACTAATAGAAAAAGCTGAAAAAAAATTTGAAGAAGGTCGTCGTGATATTTACCTTCAATTAAATATTGAAGGAGCGTATTCATTTTTCCGTGAAGCTGCAAATATTTGCACATTTCCGGGGAATACAATCTTCAAAGGAATCTGTCTCTATAAAATGAAGAGATACAAAGAAGCCATCATGGATTCTATCTTTGCACTACGCAACCTTGGTCCATACCATGGATTGCCTTCATTATTAACTATATTAGAATATAAAATTAATTGCGGAAACGTTATACATGCTGTAGACATGGCTATTACAGTTGAATTTAACAATAAAACATTAAATCAATGTCAAAAAGAAGGATTGAAGGAAATGAAGGGAAAAGGACTTTATTTCTTGGATAATATTTTCAAAAGTCATTCACTTATATTTCAAAAAAAGTATAAAGAAGCCATACCTTTCCTCGAGGAAGCAGAAAGCATTGTCTCAATAAAATCTGGGCTTACTAGTATTATTTTACTATTGTTATATTTTATAAGCAAAAATTATGAAAATGTTTTTATTTTGGGTAAGAAAATATTAAGAGACAACAATAATTATAGAGATCTTTTAAATTTTTTATTTGCGATGAGTTCATACTACCTGTCGAAACTTGGTTTTGCAATGAAGTACTTTGAGAAAATAAAAGATAGTGGTTTTGAGGAGCATACTAGAATTAAAACTTTGTATGATTTGATGCAAACGGCAAATGATTTGCTGAAAGATGGGAAGGAAATAAAGGATTTAGCTGGGTATTACATGAACGCCTTACAGTTAGTCAAGGATAATGATGATTTGTCAGCTCATATTTTGACCAAGTTGGGAGTTATAAATTTTTATAATGATAACTTCAAAAATGCCGTTAAATGCTTTAATAATTCTATTAACCTTTGTGTCAGAAAATCTTGTAAATATTTGACAAGTGTTTTGGTGGTAAGGTCGGTGGCGCATGACAAATTAGGCAAGGTACAAGAAGCAAAAGATGATCGCATAGCTGTGCAAAAACATCTAATGGAACATGGCTTGTCAAGTTCTTAAGCTGACTAAATCAAAAGATTATATTCTACGGTGCACAAATTTTGACAAAAATTTTTTAATTTTTTGAAGTAGTTTTAAAACTTTTTAATTATGACGTTTAACCTTTTAATTTAGTTTGTAATTCATTTTTTAAAATTTTTGTTTTAAGCTTAAATGTTAATTATATATTATTCACAGAAATTTGTTTAAATATCCTTCATAAATTCCTTTATTCTAACCTTATTATTAATCCATTCCTTAAATTGTTCATATTTAATTGTGCAAAAAAACTAATAATAATCTCTCAACTGTCCATATTGAGTGTTATTTTGATACAACGAAGAAATGTTGGCTACACACACTGTGGCAACATTCATTCATTAAATCTAAAGATCTATTTTGGGGTTTTAGACTCATCCTAAAAAGAAATCTGGCCGAAACGTAGAAATTTAATTCGAAATTTGTCTGAATTTTTAAATTCTTGAATGTTGGTACACTGTAAAAATTGTCCTAACGAATCGTTGACAAAAGTTGCAAAAATGTCATAAAATTTTTTATAAGGGTTCGGTGAACCAACTTTCTTACGATTAACATCTTTTCTCTATTGAAAATTTACTGATATATTAGCAACTTGTCCCAACGATTTGTTGGGACAATTTTTGCAGTGTATGATTCCATTCATAAATTTAAAGTTAATGGAGAGTAAGTCTTTTAGGAAAATACTTTAGAATAAAATTTCTTGTGAAATAATGAAGGCTGAAGTTTTTTTTATTGATAATTATAATAATAATGATGATAATCATAATAATAATGATCGTTTTTATAACTTTCGTTTGTTTGAGTAAGTATGTTTAAAGTATAAAAATAATAATAATAATGAGGACTAACTACTGTGAAAACAACTATTATCGTTTCTTAACCTAGGGTAGTAATCAAATAGAGGAAGGGGGGGAGGGGGCAGTGGATCACAAAAAAATAAGAAATAAATAAATAAATAAAATCCTTTTGTAAAATTTGCTATTTTAAAATGTGAAATGTTAAACCGTACCAAATTTGTACTTTTTAAATTATTTTTAAATGAAAATTTAAAAACTAATTTTTTTTTTTATAAAGTTAGCGTAAATATTTTAAATTTATTAATCAACCGTACGATAAATATCTCTTTTTAATTGGATACCTGCCTGGTATAATAGGTAATTGAGGGATCATGAGGTTAACAACTTTGTGTCTTAAAAGATTTAGAAATGATGAACTATTAAAATAATCTTTCTATAAAGACTGTCTCTATATAAAGGCAGCCTCTATTTAAAGATATCCTCTATAATAAATAAAATAAATAAAATTTAAAAAAAAAAACCTATATGAAAACTACATCTGTAAAATGACCACCACCATAAGTAATTCCTTGGATAAATATTACTCTTTAAAAAAAAACTGTAAAAAGACCACTTTTTTGAAGACCACCAATTCATCAGGAACACCAACCTTCGTGCTCATACTCTACACTCCACACACTATAAAGAACGCCTCTCTAAAAACGATTACCTCTATTTATAAGGTCCTAATAAATTATTATTATTTTTTTTTTAAAGAATAGTAACCAAATGAAAAAATTATACAAATGAAGCAACATAATTTTGAAATCGCGTTCTTTCTGCTATTTCTTTAAATACGCTAAATTCTTTAACTACGCTAAAAGATAAATGGTTCTTTTAAGCTTTATCTAAAAGACTAATAAATATGTTAACTTTTTAATATATTTTAAGAGTTTTATTTAAAAATAAACAAAGATTAAATTAAAACATGATAGATTTTATAAAAATATAACAAATTTAACAGGTAACTATATATCAAATTTTATCCATCAAGATGGCGAGAAAATTATAATTATCTATAAGTATGACTTTACGTCAAAACTATTAACATTTATACAAATTAAATTAATTTTTTAAATAATCGGTAAAGTAATTTTAAACTAAATTCAAGTAGTTAAATGTATAAATTGTTTAACTCCATTTTATTCGAAATATTTAATAATAATAATAATAATAATAATAATAATAATAATAATAATAATAATAATAATAATAATCGATTATTTAAAATATAATCATGTTGCTATGCTGTACTGAAAAAAAAGTAAAATAATATTTGTAATATAAATTTTAAAATATTTAGTATAACAACGCATAACATTTTAATGTGAATGTGCCGTGGCGTATAGAAAGAGTGATTGCACTGCAAAAATTGTCTTAATTAATGATTTGGGACAAGTGGCAAAAATGTCACAACAAATTTTTTCAGTTATTTTCTAATTAGAAAATAAATCGGTGAAGTGACTTTCCTATGCTTAACATGTCTTTTTCTCTATTGAATATTTTACTGTGACATTTCTGCCACTTGTCCCAACGATTCGTTAGGACAATTTTTGCAGTGTGATCTACAAGTTTGAAGGCTGTTTTAATCCCTTATGCAGACACAAGGAATAAACTTCCTAGAACATTTCCCTCCTTGAATAGGGCAATGCCCGTGAAAATACAAATTCTTATTTTAAAAAATAAAAATTTCAACTTTGACAAACTCTCCATTGACAAATATACTATTAAAATTAATATATTTATTGATATTAATATATTAAATAGTTTTTAATATATTAAAATTAATTAAAATAAAATTTTAAATTAAATATATTAATTTTAATCGAACGTTCGTTTGGTAAGGATAAAAACCGAAAAAAAAGCTGACGAATGAAAAATTGGATTGAAAATAAAATTTAAAATAGTGCAAATTAAAGGCCGACAAACCTCTCATCTGAAGCTACAGAGCTCTATACGGTCTTTGTATAATATATATATATATATATATATATATATATATATATATATATATATATATATATATATATATATATATATATATATATATATATATATATATATATATATATATATATATATATATATATATATATATATATATGTAACGGATTCTCTAAATAATTGATGTTGTTTTGATGTATCCATTAACTAATTTATATTTAGGGTTCAGCTTTTCCAACGACAACCAAGCTACAAGAAGAGAGGAAAACACAAGCACAGTTTTCTTTAAGTATATAATATAAATTACTCCAGGAATATATAATTTACAGAATATGAATATTACTTTTTAAATTTTTCCAAGAATTTATTAAAGAATATCTATCTTTCACTAAACCTAGCACTAACCCTAACCAATGTTACCTAATCAATAAATATGTTTTTTAATAATATACAAAATACTTTTAATAAATATATACAACTCGTAACTCCGGACGTGTCCTGTTACTACTTCAGTTCGTCTGGGAAGTCCTCTGCTTCAAAACACCGATATTGTTGTAGGCAGATTTCCGAAATATATCTGCTCTCTAATACCGGTCGTGACTACTATGAATTCCAGAATCCAAACAGTGTCCAATGGTATCTTAAATCATGCCAATGACGGTCGGAGCAAAATCCACACAATTCAAAAGTTGCTCATTCATGAGTCGAAAATCGGGAGTCAAAAATCGTGATCCAAAAGTGGCCGTTGAAGATGCCACCAACTTCCAAGTCAAGAACCGGAGTCAAAATCTATGAGTCAAGACTGGCAATCCAAAACTCGCAACCAAAACTGGAAACAAAGACCGGAAGCCAAGAGAAAGCTAAGTAAGAGAAAAGCTAATTATAGCTTACGATGTTCTCACATTAATAATAATAATAATAATAATAATAATAATAATAATAATAATAATAATAATAATAATAATAATAATAGATTCTTGCAGTGCTTTAATAGTTTTAAACTTAAGTTTTATCATTTTAGTAAAAATTTGTTAACGTCAATTGAAACTTCTTTCGTCAGCAAACTTAAATCAACTTTTAAACTTACCCGTCTCGCGGGTTTACCAAGTTTCGTACGCTGAGCTATTTGTCTTTGAACCAATCCAATATCGATCGTAACTTCACTTGTATAAAGACAGTGCTGTGAATACATGAAATGTTTAACTTAAAATTCAAAAAGATTCGCAACTTTAACCCAAAAACCTGAGAAGAATTACCTTAACCGAAGATCTTAAAAAAAAAACAGCTACAACTCCAACACTAGACAACGAGAACAATTCGAATGAAGATTATAACAAAATCTTAACAAATATCTCTACTGGAAACTTTTCTTAATTTTCAAAAATACTAATTTTTAAATACTGTTTTTCGTCTTCAATGTCAAAACACAACTGAGACTCCTTTCACAAAACTGTGACGTGGTAGCAAAATGCTTTGTACAGATATAGTACGATTAAATCCTTCCTGGTACAATATATATATATATATATATATATATATATATATATATATATATATATATATATATATATATATATATATATATATATATATATATATGATTCGACTGTCGTTAGGAATGGACATGCTTGAAAGCAAATGGGAAAAGAGAAGTGAGAGGAATCAGAAAGAGGATTGTGGAGAGAAGAGAGGAGAGAGCTTACTTATATATATATATATATATATATATATATATATATATATATATATATATATATATATATATATATATATATATATATATATATATATATATATATATATATATATATATGATCTTCAATTATCTTTTATGTTTTCTAAATTAACTTTCTGAATGAATCCTTGGAACTCTTGAACCAAGATGCAATAACAATAATAATAATAATAATAATAATAATAATAATAATAATAATAATAATAATAATAATAATAAAACTATTGATAATAATAAAAATAATTATAATAATAATAGTAATAATAAGTAATAGTAGCAATAATATAAATATAAATAATATAATAATAATAATAATAAAAATAATAATAATAATAATAATAATAATATAATAATAATAATAATAATAATAATAATAATAATAATAATAATAATAATAATAATAATAATAATATAGACGGGTTAATGAGCATTCAATAATAGTTAGTACATATTTTATTAATTAAGAAAAAAATATACTAATTTTCTTTTTCTCACTCAAATATAATTATTTTTCTTTTTTGTGTTCAATGGCTGGCTCGGTGGCCCTACAACAAAATCTTTCGTAAGACGAGAAAAAGATTGTTAAATTATTTTAAAAAAAGAAAGGAAAAAAAAAGAAGAAAAGGAATTCAAAATATTTTGACTTTTTACCTACTTAATTAAGCAGGTCTAAGCAGGACCAATTCCTATTTTGGGAAGGATCGATAAATTGAAGGTTCATTTTAATTGTAATAATTACAATATATATATATATATATATATATATATATATATATATATATATATATATATATATATATATATATATATATATATATATATATATATATATATATATATATATATATATATATATATATATATATATATATATATATATATATATATATATATATATATATAATATATATATATATATATATAAATATATATATATATATATATATATATATATATATATATATATATATATATATATATATATATATATATATATATATATATATATATATATATATATATATATATATATATATATATATATATATATATATATATATATATATATATATATATATATATATGACCTTTTGTGTTATATTATGTTCTCTTTGATAAGTGATATATATAATTAAGGATAGAATTAAACTTATAGTAATAGAAAACTAAATAATTGAGTAATGAGCGTGAAAAACCTAAGATAAATAAAATTTATTTAATTAAAACTAAAAATTAAAGTATTTATATAATTAAAACTACTTTAAAAAAAAATAGAAAAGTTCAGAAATTTGAACCATCATTACCATTTTGATAAATTTGACTCCATTATTGTCAACTAGTGTTTTAGAAATTTTTTTTTTTTTTTTTTTTTTTTTTTTTTTTTAAACAACGATTAAAGTTGATATATATTAAACTAGATATATTTCTTACGATAAATATGTAATTCCGTGGATAGCAATACATGGCAGACGCTTCACTTATCGCAGTCACACAAGCGCAACCTGATCTCTAAAACTACGGTATAATGGGCAACTAAAATATTTTTAAGCTAGGCATGGTACTTCTACATAAAATTTTTTATTTGTAATATATATATATATATATATATATATATATATATATATATATATATATATATATATATATATATATATATATATATATATATATATATATATATATATATATATATATATATCGTATCGGTATATATATATATATATATATATATATATATAGTAGAGTTTAAAAACTTCGAAAATAAATCTTTATCTTATTCTCCAAATTTATTTATTTATAATCTGGTCTTATGAAACAGTTTATAATTTATAAACATTTATAATTAATTTATTTATTGTGAAGTTTAAAAACTACGAAAATATATGTCTTTATTTTATTCTCCAAATTTATTTATTTATAAACTTGGTCTTATGAAACAGTTTGAATTAATTAAGGGTTTTAGCGAGAAGTCAAAGAACGTTAATTGCATTGAAAATAATAATAAGTTTACGTCACACTTTCTAAATTGGAATATTAAGGAAACGCAAAATTAAATAAAAAATTCATTAGAAAACGGAGAAATGAATTAAAGAAATACAGTAAGGAAAATAAAGCGTTATAATTATATTATTATTATTTGAGCGAAGCACTGGAATAAATTTCGGTATGATTAAAAAATATGATTGGTAGTCAGGTTTTAATATCATTGTTCGTGTTTATTTTGTTGCTGTTGTTGTTGTTAAATTGTTGTTGTTTTGAGCTGTTTCATTAATTGTAGGCTCTATTGAAAGCTCTATTGTTTCTGGAGTTACAATTTTAATAAAAGTAATCGCCTTTGAGAGCAAATCTACAGTATCAGTAGTAGTAGTAGTAGTAGAAGTTATAGTAGTAGTAGTAGTAGTATTAGCAAAAGTAGTGACAGTACCAAAATTACTGTCAATATGTCCTTCTCAGATTTTTCATTTTTTAACAGAATTCATTTATCAAACCTACACATATACACACGCACCCAAAACATATACACACACACGCGCGTGCGCGCACACACACAGGTTTTTTCCAAGAAATTCACTTCTCCTTCCGCGGTTCTTCTCGAAAGTAACTATCGATCTATTCATACAACCTGCAAATATATATATATATACATATATATATATATATATATATATATATATATATATATATATATATATATATATATATATATATATATATATATATATATATATATATTATATATATATATATATATATATATATATAAATAGACGGAAAAGTTTAGAGACCTTCATGACATCCATCAGAAATAGGAAAGATCAATTACGTATTCAATTAATCAAAGTCTGACATGATCATTTTGAAAATTTTTACTTCATTGTACGTCAGGGAAAGTAGTACAAGAAAGACTGCTTCTGACTTAACCAGTAAATCACATGTAAGAATGAACACAGCAATTAACCCTGGGATCAAGGAGTTGGGGAGCGAAAGGATGAAACTGTGTAAATAGATGAATCTCTCCTCAAAGGAGGAAATATGCGGTTTGGCTGTTAGGAAGAACAGTGTCTCTTGCAATGGCCATGATAAAAAGAGTGTGATGGAACAAATCGACTTTAAGGAATAGATTGGAGAGAGAGAGAGAGAGAGAGAGAGAGAGAGAGAGAGAGAGAGAGAGAGAGAGAGAGAGAGAGAGAGAGAGAGAGAGAGAGAGAGAGAGAACTGACTAAGCGAAAAGTCCTAGACTCTGCCATTTAAAGACAGGGGAGGACTAAAAATGTGCGACGCATTCTCGAACCTCCTTATGCAACAAGCAACTGAAAAATTGTGAAGTTCTTAAGACTCCTCAGAACTCTTAAACTTTCAGAAGATTCATTTGAAAGAGAGAGAGAGAGAGAGAGAGAGAGAGAGAGAGAGAGAGAGAGAGAGAGAGAGAGAGAGAGAGAGAAAGGAATGGAATCCTTACTAGAAAGTTCAATAGGAAAAATGAGGGTTTGAGTTGCTTGTTTTCAAAGCTGTTATGCTTGAACTGAATTTATTGAAGGAATTGAGTTTTTGAGGTAATGATAACAACTATTTTTGTTTTAAATGAGTATGAGAAAGATATTATGTCAGTTACTCTATGGCTGTATTTCTAGTATTAAAAATTTGAAGTTGTGTGGGACTCCTTTGAAAGGGAAATGTGTAATGAAGGGTGAAATTGTCAGCATAAGAGAGACAGGTGAAGAAGTGAGAGAGAGAATGGGGATAGGACAGACTCAGAGGTACACCATTATTGATAGATTTAAAGGATGAACGGTGGACATCAAAAACTATTGTTATTATTTATATATATATATATATATATATATATATATATATATATATATATATATATATATATATATATATATATATATATATATATATATATATATATATATATATATATATATATATATATATATATATATATAATATCTTAATAATTTTTTAAGAGGGCAAATGTGTCAAGTAGAACATATTATAATATAGAGCGACATTTTTACTACCTAATTAATAAATGGTCCCAAAATAGACGCTGTTGACATCAAAATAGAAAATGTTGATCTATTTTTAGCATCCAAGAAATAACTTTCCCTCTTGTAAGCATATCACCTTTAAGAGAACGATGCTCATTGCAGGGCATTGGTGACGTCACTGATGACGCAATACGCTCGATTATAGTAAAAGGGGCTCCACCTTTTCGCCGAAAATCGAATGTTTCTCTTTTTTTTGTTAATCTCTCTCTCTCTCTCTCCTTAGAAATTTCCGTGTGATGTTCTGTTTGTTTAACGTTTTCTGTTATGAAGAGCGTAAATAAAATGAGTTATTGAATTTTGATAATTGCAATATCCGATTCATCGCGAT
>SEYY01007185.1:87500-92500 GCA_009176605.1 Armadillidium nasatum
ATATATATATATATATATATATATATATATATATATATATATATATATATATATATATTAGTTGTGAAGTGAGCTACATGTTTGCTCCTACTTATTATCGCTTAAAACGTTCGTTCTTTTCATCAGTTTGACTGTATGACCTTATCGACAGGAAAGACACGAAGAGAGAAGAACCTTCCTCTCTTTCTCTCTCTATTTGGCTATCTTACTCACTCTCTCGCTCTCTCATTCTTTCTTTCTCTCTATCTATAATGTCTATCTTTTTCTTTCTCTCTATCTATCTTACTTTCTCTCTTTCTTTATGTCTCTCAATCTATCTTATTTTCTCTCTTTCTTTATCTATCCTACTTTATTTATCTCTCTCTATCTATCAATCTCACTCTCTCTATCTTTCTCTTTCTTTCTTCCTCTATCTATCTGTTTATATTACTCACTCTCTCCATCTATCTATCTTACTCTCTCTCTCTCTCTTTTTCACGTTATCTTTATATATATATATATATATATATATATATATATATATATATATATATATATATATATATATATATATATATATATATATATATATATATATATATATATATATATGTAGAAGTGTGTGTGTGTGTTTGTGTGTGCGTATACATGTGGGTGTGTATAAAGATATCATTACGAAGAAATAGAAGATACCTTTTTGAAAAGTTTGTAAAAAAAAAATAAAAATAAAATTATATTTTCTTTTGAAAATTTTTTAAGAAATTCTATTTTCAATAATTTGATTTTCCAGATAAACTCGCAAGAAAAATAAGGCAATTGCATATACAGATGCATACAACACATTCATTTACATATTATTATTGTTATTATTATTAAAATTATTATTATTATTACTATTATTAAAATTATTATTATTATTGCTATAATTATTATTACCATTATTATTAAAATTATTATTACCTTTTTAATACTATTATTATTATTATCATTACTATTATTATTATTTATTATTATTATTATTAATATTATAATTAACTTTATAAACTTCATTTGATTTTATTTTTCTAGTAATATAATTTGTTCCTTTTTTCTCGTCTTCTTTTTTTATAATAAAATCTGATACCGAAGGGCACTGCCCTATTTAAGGAAGAGATCGCTTCAGGAAGCGTCTTCCTTTTCCTCTTTAATCAACCCTTCTGCAACTTAAGGAGAAAACCACTTTACACGAAAATAAATAATTAGTGGTCCTCGCCCGGAGTACTATACCTCTATTCACGGGTACAGGGGTGAGGGGAGAGGTGAGGGGGTGAGGGGAGAGATGAGGGGGTGAGGCTAATTTCTCACACTTTCTCCCGAGAGTATTTTTGTTAACCTAAGGTCAACTCCCACCTCCTACCAAACATACAGAAACACTTGAAAACACCAACATTAGTGAATTCGACAGTATAAGTGTTCTTAGAAAGGTGATTAGTATACAATTAAGTGTGAACTTGTTATAAATTTTAATGCAAGTAAATTTGACGCGTATCCGACACTAGACATATCAAGTTTGAGTGTCAGGGTATTTGCAACACTACTACTCATATGAACAGGCAAAATTTTTATACAGTTACAGAAACCGTGAAGAATAATGTTCTAAATGTAATCCCTGTAATTTCTTCGTCTCTATTGACCCTGCAGTCCTAGAACGTAATCCCTGACCTCTGTTGACCTCCTATTAAGATTCTTTTTTTCTGGATGGAATATAATTTATAAAACCCCCTTCCCTTGCTTCTCTCCGATCTTTCCCCTCCCTCCTCTCCTAATTTCAAAATCTCGCTTATTATAATTAAATGAAGTCAAGTTGGAAATGAAGTTACAAAAAATATTTATATTTATAACTTTAATTCTGCAAAGAAAAAAACAAAACAAAAAAAATTCAAAAAAAAAAAAAAATATTCAATTTATAATTAACATTTCTCCGAAATTTTTATTAACATCAAAACAGATTTTATAATTGTATTATTTTGTAATTTTCCAACTTGGGAATCAATTTAAAAACAGGAAAATCCCTCTTTCATGGCTCTCCTTTCTCTCTATTTTGCCTATATTTTTCTCTTTTTTCACTCCTATCCATCACTCCCCTCACTCTCTTTTCCTATATCTCTCTTCTTTTCCTTTCCTTTCACTATATATCTCTCCTTCTGTCTCTCACTTCTTCTCCATCTCACTTTCTCTTACAATTCTTTCTCTCTCAATCTTTACTTCTCTTTCTCCGTCTCTCATCATTCTTTTTTATCATCTCTCTCTCATTTCACTTAGCTTAGCATGTATTTCTAATAGTATCTATTTGTTAGTAAAGATCTGTTCTCTCAAGTGTTTGGAAGTCACATGAGGGAGGCTATACATTACTTTGTCTCTTTTTGGGGAATCTCTTCCATTTTCAACCACACACGCACACACACACACACAAACGTTTATTTAAATTTAATTCTTCTAAATTTCTTCGGTATTTAACCCATTTTTATGACCAAAGTCACCTTGGTCATCAATAAGTCCTTCTAGTACTCAGTGTACCTCTTTCTCTCTATCTCTGTTTGTTTGTTTATCTCTCTCTCTCTCTCTCTCTCTCTCTCTCTCTCTCTCTCTCTCTCTCTCTCTCTCTCTCTCTCTCTCTCTCTCTCTCTCTCTCTCTCCACTGAGTTTGTTTGTCTGTCTTCCTGCCCTTTTAAATGTTCTTTTTTGTTCCACTTGCAAAACAAATCTTCACTAAGACTTACTCCGACATCGTCCTCGTAAGGTAAATTTTCAAAGGAAAAATGAAGATCCTCGATCTTCCTTTTTCGGTCTTTTCACAACTTTTTATTTTAAATCTAATTCTTTGTATTACATTAAGGTAATAATAATAATAATAATAATAATAATAATAATAATAATAATAATAATAATAATAATAATAATAATAATAATAATAATAATAATAATAATAATAATAATAATAATAATAATAATAATAATAATAAACAATAATGCTGATAATGATGATGACTAATAATAATATTATTATTATTATTATTTTTATTTTTATCATTCTTATTATTATTATACTTGAATTTATTTATATATATATATATATATATATATATATATATATATATATATATATATATATATATATATATATATATATATATATATATATATATATATATATATATAATATATATATATATTTATTTATTATTTTTAATTACAATTAGATAAATTTGCATCCTTAATTTTAGAAGCCTAATTTTTTAAAATTTTTATATAAATTTAAATTGGCAAAACCCGTTTCTGCAGTTGGGAAATTTCACTTTCAAAAAATGGTGAAAAGAACAAAATTGCCAAATCTTAAATATTGTGGATTCGAACCATGGCTTCCTTTTATTTCAGATATAAACATTCATCTACCCGAATTGCTTAGTCCATCCTAATTCAAATGCGGATTCACTTAAATGAATTATTTGATACACTGCAAAAATTGTCCTAACGAATCGTTGGGACAAGTGGTAAAAATGTCACAACAAATTTTTTTAGTGATTTTCTTATTAGAAAATAAATCGGTGAAGCGACTTTCATATGCTTAACATGTCTTTTCTCTATTGAAAATTTTACTGTGACATTTTTGCCACTTGTCCCAACGATTCGTTAGGACAATTTTTGCAGTGTAGGGATGTATCTTGCATCCCCATAGTATGTGTTTATGGGTTTTATTATTATTAAAGTTCTCACTCTCACGAGTAATGCCCTATTCGAGGAGGGGACATTTCTAAGTAGTTTTTAATAGGATCCGCAATAGTGATCAAACCAGCACCTTCCAAGCACTTGAATCAATCGCTCTAACGTTTTGATAATCAGGTGTGTTGTCCAAATTTAAAGCATCCAACAATCCAACAACACACAACTTGTTACCACAAAACCATAAATTGCAATGATTCAAATCTTTATACTTATAACTACTCGATATTCAGTTAACCTTTTAGTTTCATTTTACATTGCTAAAAATGGAAAACTATTTTTCTGAATCTCATTTTCACCTTTTATTTTTTTAATTTACCTTTTATTTAAATTTGATACTCGGAAAAAATAAAAGATTAAATATTTATGTATTTATTTATTTTTTTAAAGCTCATATACTTTTATCTTCTTCTGGATGCGTGATTTCATCTTTCAAATTTACACACACACACACACACACACATATATATATATATATATATATATATATATATATATATATATATATATATATATATATATTATATATATATATATATATATATATATATATATATATATATATATATATATATATATATATATATAAACAATTATCGTAAACCAACTAGAATTTTTTTTTAGAAAAAATTCATTCCAAGCGTAGTGTTTGCCTAACGCTGTTTGAACTAATGTTTGTTTATTTATATGAATGTTTAGTTTTATTTTTTGTTCTTTTTAAAGCATATAAGAAGTTTTAAAGTAATTTAATTAATAGCAAAGTAAACTTTGTTAATAGCAAGTTATTTTCTTTGTTTATTTAGCATTTTTCTTCTTTTTGAACTTCACACTTTTTGAATGCAGAAAATAGTAACAGATTTATTTTTTATTTTTTATTCATTTATTTATTTTTTTTATTAATATAGATTACTACAGTGGACTTATTTTACTTCATTTTGATGTCGAAATTGTGTTCCAATCATAAAATAGAAGTTAATATTTAAGGAAATTGTGTTGCTTTAGAATAAATTTACAGTAAAATTTACGGGAACAATCCAGAACTATTAGTAAAAAAAAAAAAATTTCTTCCTAAAATTTTATTAAAATTCGAAATTTCGGTTTATAACGTGGTTTAGGATTAGAATAATTTGTTGATTATAGAATATTTGGAAACAGACAAATATATGTTTTAGTACAATTTAAACCACCGTGTATGAACTTTTCATGATAAGGTTTCCAAGTTCATTTTATTTAAAAATTTCAATATTTTCAAACCTTGGGAA
>SEYY01007185.1:97500-109373 GCA_009176605.1 Armadillidium nasatum
TAAGCCAAGTAGCCGATTACCGATTAATCGGCCTTTCATCAAGGACACCTAATAAGTAATGAGTTATTATTATTAATTAATAATAAATTATTACTTATTATTAATTTAAATTAATACTGAGAAAAAGCAGTTATCAACATTATTATTTATTACTAATAACTATGCATGTTTTCATTATTAATGTAAATCATTTTTATTGCTTACTTTTCAGATATATTAAAAAATAAAAATTTAAAATTTTAAAGATAACTCTAGATTCTAGAATCTCGATTATAGAGATATAAATAATTAAAAATTAATTACTTTGTAACGAAAGCAGTATGTCAACCAGTTATTGTTGGAAGTATTTTGATGTTCATCCTAAGGATAACATTTTTTTTTTTCTTATTTTTTTTTTTTATTTATTTATTTTTTTTTTGTAACAGATTTAATTAAAATTGAAGTACAGAAGAAGAAAGCAAGAATGTGGAAGAACCTTTTTTATTATAGGAATGAAACAAAATCTTTTTGGGAAGAAGAAATGAAAGAGGTTTTGAACATTATTACTCCTGACGCTGAAATAAAGACAGTAAGAGATTTTTTTTCATTTAAAAGAAATTGCTTCAGTTTAGGGAGGAGGTGGATTGACAAGATTTAGATAGGCAAGAAAATTATTATTATTATTATTACTAATATATTAATATAATTTTTTTAATTTAAATTTTTTTATAGTTTTAATTTTACCTTATTTTTTAACTTTTTATTATTTTTCATAAATTTGGGTCATTCCAAGTCACTTCAACCAAAATTTGGCAATTTTTTCCGTGACCCCTTTCGATTTTTATGAAAAATGGCACACTAACAGATCTTGTTGAGAAAATATGAATGGCGTTTATTGCAGGTCTCTAGCTCATACGGTTCAGAAAATATGACCTTTGAAACTTTGGTCAAAAATGTCAATTTTCAGAGAGTAGTCCGAGGTCAAAATACAATATCTCGGCTTCTATGGCACTTAGAAGCATCGTGTAAAGACCATTTAAAAGATCTTGAATAGCAGTACAACATTTATTTAGATGATTTTGACCTCGGAGGTCAAATAAAAATTTTGACCTATTGGTGACCTTGACCTTGACCTTGAAAAAAAAACCTCATCTTCGATTTTTTTCAAACTTTGCTGAATTATTGTTATATATGTATATTTTAATTTTTTTAATGAATTATTTTTGGTTTTGGCTTGGTTTAGAAAATATAAGCAATTTAATAAGTACAAATATCACATTTTTCACTTTTTTGCAATTTTTATCTCATTCAATGTATAGTTCCAACATTTCCATTTCTCTTTCTCTCTCTCTCAATAATATAATATATATATATATATATATATATATATATATATATATATATATATATATATATATATATATATATATATATATATATATATATATATATATATAATATATATTGTAAGGGGCTGGCTGCTGCCGAGTATATTTTTCTCGTATTCTCTGAGGAATATAGTCTTACCTGCTTGTTGCTTTGCTGTTATGCTGTTTGATTTTGACTGTGCTTGGGATCCACAATATTAATAAGCATGTGCCATGTCCTAGACTGGAGAGCGTGAAGGGTGATTGATGTTAACATGTTTATTTGTTTAGATACGTTAATGTTATTCTTCTATGTTAAATTTATTTTTATTATTATTATTTATTGAGTGCACTTGTGCTAATGAAAAGTCTTATGAGCTATTGTTCCCATTTCGGGCAATAATTAAAAACAGGTTATTCTTATTCAAACAGGTTGTTATTCTCAAGAAGGCATATTACCCTTTCAAGAGTAGGTTATATTCTTTGTGTTTTTATTTATTATTATTATTAATTCATTATATATTTTTAGATCATTTAAACTGAGGTGAGGCACTGGGGTAATTATTTATAATTCTCACAGGTGCCGGTCTAGGGCCTTATTGCCTAGTGCTAATCTGGAGTTATAATCTCTATACCTATCAGGTAGAAAATATAGATAAGAGACCTTAATGGTTTTTGAGATTATCATATATTTTTTTTTTTTTTATAAAATTTTAATATTTAATATTCACTTTGGGAAAAGAAAATATGTCAGTAGTGTGATAAATTTCACAGTAAAACATTTTCCACTTTCAAATCTTTGGTTGTTTTAAACCATTACTCTTTTTTTTCTCTTTATTTTGTGTATATAAAGAGGCTATCTTGTGTACTGTGAACTATAGATAATTTTATGTGAATATTGTAAGTGTAAGATAATATAAATATATAATATATATATATATATATATATATATATATATATATATATATATATATATATATATATATATATATATATATATATATATATATATATATATATATATATATGATCTTACACTTACAATGTTCACATAAAATTATCTATAGTTCACAGTACACAGGATAGCCTCTTTATATACACAAAATAAAGAGAAAAAAAAGAGTAATGGTTTAAAACAACCAAAGATTTGAAAGTGGAAAATGTTTTACTGTGAAATTTATCACACTACTGACATATTTTCTTTTCCTAAAGTGAATATTAAATATTAAAATTTTATAAAAAAAAAAAATATATGATAATCTCAAAAACCATTAAGGTCTCTTATCTATATTTTCTACCTGATAGGTATAGAGATTATAACTCCAGATTAGCACTAGGCAATAAGGCCCTAAACCGGCACCTGTGAGAATTATAAATAATTACCCCAGTGCCTCACCTCAGTTTAAATGATCTAAAAATATATAATGAATTAATAATAATAATAATAAAAACACAAAGAATAACCTACTCTTGAAAGGGTAATATGCCTTCTTGAGAATAACAACCTGTTTGAATAAGAATAACCTGTTTTTAATTATTGCCCGAATTGGGAACAATAGCTCATAAGACTTTTCATTAGCACAAGTGCACTCAATAAATAATAATAATAATAAAAATAAATTTAACATAGAAGAATAACATTAACGTATCTAAACAAATAAACATGTTAATATCAATCTCCCTTCACGCTCTCCAGTCTAGGACATGGCACATGCACATTAATATTGTGGATCCCAAGCACAGTCAAATCAAACAGCATAACAGCAAAGCAACAAGCAGGTAAGACTATATTCCTCAGAGAATACTCCATGCAATCTGAAACGAGAAAAATATACTCGGCAGCAGCCAGCCCCTTACAATATATATATATATATATATATATATATATATATATTATATATATATATATATATATATATATATATATATATATATATATATATATATATATATATATATATATATATATATATATATATATGAGATAGAAAGAAAAAAAAAGTGGAAATGTTGTATACATTGAAAGAGATAAAAATCGCAAAAAAGTGAAAAATGTGATATTTGTACTTATTAAATTGCTTATATTTTCTAAACCAAGCCAAAACCAAAAATAATTCATTAAAAAAATTAAAATATACATATATAACAATAATTCAGCAAAGTTTGAAAAAAATCGAAGATGAGGTTTTTTTTCAAGGTCAAGGTCAAGGTCACCCATAGGTCAAATTTTTTATTTGACCTCCGAGGTCAAAATCATCTAAATAAATGTTGTACCGCTATTCAAGATCTTTTAAATGGTCTTTACACGATGCTTCTAAGTGCCATAGAAGCCGAGATATTGTATTTTGACCTCGGACTACTCTCTGAAAATTGACATTTTTGACCAAAGTTTCAAAGGTCATATCTTCTGAACCGTATGAGCTAGAGACCTGCAATAAACGCCATTCATATTTTCTCAACAAGATCGGTTAGTGTGCCACTTTTTATACAAATCGAAAGGGGTCAGGGTTTTTGTCGTGTTGAAGTGACTTGGAATGACCCTATTTAGCAATTAATTTTTCCTATTTTATTTTTTATTTTTATATTTTTCATTTTTATAATGCATATATTATTATTATTATTATTATTATTATTATTATTATTATTATTATACATACTGTTGTTACTATTTAATATTTTAATTTCGTTTTTAATAACATATTAATGTAATTTTTTACTAATTTATTTTAAAAATTATTACTCTGATTTTTATTTAATTATTTACTTCATTTTATTTTTAAAAAAAAATAAGAAATATTTATTCACTGATTAATTTTTAACATTATTTACTTATTTATTTAATTCACTTTGTCTGTCTGTCTGATTGATTAATTTTTCATGATAATAAATGATTATTAACTCTTCCTAAAATATATAATTTCATAATTTTTTAAAATTATAAAATTTTATCAATATAACTTACTAATGATTTTGCTTAAAATTATTAATAATAAAGATTAAAATAAAAATGATAATGGAAAATTGATTTTTAATAGTATAATGATACTGACTAATAATAATAAAAACTAATAATAAAAACAAAAATAATACTGAATACTGAATAATAATAATAATAATAATAATGATAATAATGATAATAATAATAATAATAATAAGACAAATTATGACAAAGGGTGAATAGCAACATTAATTGTTGTCTTATAATATTAAGACTATTAATAATAATAATATCGGTAAACAAATATAGACTAATAATAATAGACATCAGACTAATTAATAATAATAATTAATAATAAATTAATTTAATTTAGTTTAAAATATTTTTTTTTTTTTAGCCAAAGCATTAGATAAAAATATCATCCAAAAAAAATTTAATGTGATAAAAAATAACAATTTTTGTATCAGAAAAGCTTTCCCGTAGTCAATGTATGTCATCATGAAGAACGAAAGCTTTACCGGAGTCGATGACCGTCTTTGTGAACGAAAAGCTTTTCGGAAGTCAATGACAGTCTTTGTGAACGAAAAGCTTTCCGGAAGTCAATGACAGTCTTTGTGAACGAAAAGCTTTCCGGAAGTCAATGACAGTCTTTGTGAACGAAAAGCTTTCCCGAAGTCAATGACAGTCTTTGTGAACAACGAAAAGCTTTCCCGGAGTCAGTCCATCTTTGTGAACAAAAATTACTCTCGTTAAGAGCAAAGTATAGATATAAGCAATGAAAGGCAATGCAATTAATCTGGATTACGTTACTTTGAGTGTTCCGATAACGATGACGTAATCACAAGCAACTTCAGTCTTTGAATGGTTACTTGATTTATATCTAACCACTTTCATTAGAGAACGTCGAAATGGGGATGACGTCACTATTTCGTTTCTTTACTTGAATTTGGGAATTAGCAATCAACTTCATAATTTATAGAAGCAAAACTGCTATTAGATTTCATTACTTATTATATCTATACATTAGTCACGTATAGAGGTTGAACGATTCATCTTCATGTGACGTCATTATTCGAACTCGTAATGACGTCACTATTCAAATCTTGGCTTAAAGCATTGACTCTCATCCTTTGTTATCGGATGACATACGATGGGTTCGGAGGAACGTAAATATTATCTTTAGGATTTTATTTATTTGATAACTAAATCAAAGATTTTTAGATTTCATGTAAAAGAAATAACTTCCGTAACATTTATTTTTTTTAATATTTGTTAGGAAAATATTTAACTGTAAAAAATTTTATTTTTCAGGAGCCGCTTGAATTTGTCTGGTGAGTAAAGCTACTTATATATATATATATATATATATATATATATATATATATATATATATATATATATATATATATATATATATATATATATATATATATATATATATATATATATATATATATATATATATATATATATATATATATAATATATATATGCAAAATTTATTTCTTTCAAGCCAAACATATTTTTCCTTAGAAATGCAAGACTTCCTTGTTACTCTTCCTCTGGGCTCTATTTGAGTACTTTGCAAAATATGTCACTAATTAACAACTCTGCTTCATCTTTCTTTCTAGTACCTTCCGATGCCACAACTATCCCTTTGCCTTCCAATGTACCTGAACTCTCTTCTCAAGTCTTTACCTTTAATTCACTTTAGACGATTATTGGACCTATTCCTCCTCCTCCATTATTCCTTATTTTGGTAAACTGTCTAGTCTTTGCTTTTCTATTTTTATCTTTCCTTCTTGCTGGCGGTGTACTCACTTTCAACCTGCGTTGAAAAGGGACTGCTCTCTTCTTAACTCTATCAGTCTATCAATCTAAGATTCATTCACGTAAGAGAGGTCGCCGGTTTGATCCCACTTGGGGATTCTAGATATATACTACCTAAAAAAAGTTACTCCTACAGTAGGGCATGTCCATGAGGTGTAAACTTTTAACTAATATATATATATATATATATATATATATATATATATATATATATATATATATATATATATATATATATATATATATATATATATATATATATATATATATATATGGCCCTAGATATATGGAAAGTTTTGGAAAACCTCTGGCACAAAGCTTTGATTCCTAAACTTGCGTCATCCTGTATTTTTCCTTCTCTCTATGAACTTGTCACTTTTAAGAGTGTTCAATAGCACCAATAACAAACGTCAGCTTTTTTTTTTTTTTTTTTAAATCTACATATAGCGCTATTTCTCGAGATTCTATGCCAAACTTTTCCTGCTTTTTATTTATAACTTAATTATCATTCCATCACCAATCTTCTCTAATACTGACGATGCACCCTTCATAACTACTATTTTGAAAGGTGCTTCAAACAACTTCAAATAGTCGACGCAAGCAAGATGCCCTTTGAACAATTGAACTTTGATGCTCATTTCTAATTGGAGCAGAGGAAACAGTAGTTTTCAATGCCTCAAAAAGTCAGCTACTTCATTTAACTAGACAAAATCTTCCACAGAATTATAAAATCTATGAAAATACACATAAAGTCTTCTCTTTTCATTAATATTTTAAACATTTTTTTCTCTATTTTTATAGTGAGTATCATAATTTTTTTTCACTAACTTCTAAGTTCTTATGTCTTGAGAATTTCATTTTTACTAAGTTGCTTCCTATATATACAGACTCTTTTCCTAGTATGGAGTAATAGAAAAATCTAAATTTCAATTCCCCCCCACTCCACACAAACTATTTTTTTCTAGTCCCTGTCTCTAGTTCTAATAGTTATAGTTATTATTTTTTTTTTTTTAAGGAAAATAGCTTTAATCCTTGTTAACTGTCGTGCCGATTTGCTAAACCTTCCTCGAGATTTAAATCACGTCAAACGTCACTTTACGTATGTATTTTATTTACTTGTTCGTGGGGAAAAGGTTAATGATCACGTGAGGGAGGGGGGGGATTAAAATTAAAAACAACTTACCACTATTAAAGATTTTTTTATTAAAAAATTAAATTGCTTAAAAATTTAGCAGTGTAAATGTAAATTATAAAAAAAAAAAAAAATAATATATTATATATATATATATATATATATATATATATATATATATATATATATATATATATATTATATATATATATATATATATATATATATATATATATATATATATTATTTTATTATATTTTATTTATCATTATTATTTGTCATTAATTATTATTATTATTATTATTTATTAATTTTATAATTTATTATTTATTATATTTTTTTAATTATTTTTTTCATTTATTTTTTTATTTATTTATTAACTTCATTTATTTATCTTTTATTTATTCATTGTAAAAAAAAATTTTAAATTAATATTGAAAATTTTAGCTTTCTTTCCTTAATTTCAAAATCTTTGTACAATCCTTTAGGATTTTAATTTTTAAAATGAAAACTAAATTTTTTATTAATTTTTTTCCTTTAATTAAAGAGATATTTTTGAAATGATTTTATTCTACAAAAATTTGATTCCTTTCAATCCTCATTTGAAAGCTTTGTTTTACATCTATGGAGGGGCTTTACTCTACAAATTAACGGTAAGTACCATTTGGTGTTTGTTGTAGGGAAAAAAGGTAGGTAGGTAATTAATACCAATATCCTTAAAAATTGTTAGCTGCGGTAATCTTTTATAAAAAATTATTACAATGTAACATTTTCCTTCGAGAATCGAATATTTATTAAAATAATCAATTTGTCAATGGGGTTTTATTTAGTTTTAAAAAATATACGCGCGCACACACAACATTCACCTACACACATACGCGCGCGCACATTCCCACATGTACTTAAGCACACAGCATAGTTTTTAATTACTCACATACAAAAAAAATAAAAAAATAACAAATGATCGGCGATTTTCGTAGTCTAGGTTTAATCTACTTTGAGATGTTTCTCCTCTGGTAAATTCTTGTGTTTGTGTATATGTGTGTGTGTGTGTGTGTGTGTGTGTGTGTGTGTCATTAACTTTAAAAGTATTTTATTAGTAATTCCCACACAGGAAACTTTAACAAAAATTATCCTTTGTTGATGAAGTAATTTATTACTGTTTCTATTAACGCTTTCTATAACGAAAATATTTAATTAAAATTTGTCCAATCTAATTGAATTTTGAGTGGAATACATGAATGGTTTACGTCTTTTGAATTATGTAATGTGATCACGTATTACCAACATTATATTTTTATATCTTTTAAATTTAAATTTCCAATTATTTGATTTTTAAATTTTTGATGAATTCATAATGTTAATTTATTTTTTTTAATTCAGATTTCATTTTTTATTTTAAAATCTTAATTCTTTTAGTTTTTATAGCTCTGAATTTACTAGCCTTTTAATAGACTACCTCCCTCCCATGGCAGTCGTAGTGACGCAAGTAGCAGATAAAAATATTTTAAATGTAGACAGGGCTATAGTTCCAAAAGGAACCTGAGCTGGATTTTAAATTTTGTGAAGCGCTGAGGTTTTATTTTCTGTAGTATAAAGAGGTTTAGAGCCGGCTAAGAAATTTACAGTCTCTGTAATTTGGGATTGAAACTTTTGAACATTAAAACAATTTTAATATAAAATTATTGAATGAGTATTTTTTTCAATAAAAGTTCACATCTCGATGTCATTGCACTTTTCGAGAAGACGAACTTTTCTAGGTAGTATATACCTAAGATCCTCAAGTGGGATCGAACCGGCATCCTCAAGCACGTGAGTCAATCACTACCGTTTGAGCCACAGTAGACGGAATATTTCTATTACTTTTTATTAACACGTCACCACCCCTCAGGGGCAAAGCCCTATTCAAGTTAACCTAAAGCTAATGATCAAATTGAGAGGATTATTCTAACCATGCACTTGTTCATGTTTTGAAGTTCACAAGTCTATTCTTAGAGAAATTCTTTCTAGGAGTTCCGCTCCCGATCCTCAGGCGAGTATTTATTATTATTATATTTTTCAGGTATCTACCTCTTCTACAATCCCAAAGGAAAAAACTTTCTCTAAATATCAAAATGAAATGGAGAAAAAAATAGCTGAGATAATAGAAACGACTGAGAGAAATCATAAAGAAGGTAGTTGTGCATACTTTGATGAAAAATATGAAGAAGCTTATTCATTTTTTAATGAAATTTCAAGTGTTTGCATCTTTCCGAGGTCTTTAGTCATGAGAGGAATATGTCTCCGACATATGGGCAGATACAAAGAAGCCATTATGGATTCTATTTTTGGACTACGCAACCTTGGTACATACCAAGGATTTCCACCATTATTAAATATATTAGAATGTGAAGTTACTCGTGGAGAGGTTATACATGCTATGGACGTGGCTATTTCTTTTGAATTCAATTATAGACAATTAAATAAAACTCAAAAAGATTCACTAATGGATATAAGACTAAGAGGACATTATTTCTTGAGTAATATTTTCCAAAGTCATTCACTCATATTCCAAAAAAAGTATAAAGACGCCATACCTTTCCTGGAAGAGGCTGAGAAAGTTGTCCTTATAAAGACTGGCCATACTAGTGTTATCTTATTATTATTATATTTCATAAGCAAAAAGTACGAAGATGTTTTTAATTTGGGTAAGGAAATTTTAAAAAACAGTAATGTTTACAGATCTCTCGTATATTATTTACTTGCGATGAGTGCATTCTACACGAAGCAACTTCGTCTTGCAATGAAGTATTTTGAAGAAATAAAAATATGTAATTTTGTCGATTATACTAAAATTAAGATTTTGAGTAATTTGATACATACAGGAGATGACTTGATGAAAGATTCAAAAATGGAGAAGGAATTAGGTTGGCATTACAGGAGGGCAATAACTTTTGTGGAGGATAATGAACAAATGTTGGCCCATATATGGAAAAAGTTAGGAGTTATAAATTTTGTGAAAGATAACTACAACGAAGCAGTTGAATGTTTAAGTCGTTCTATTGATCTTGATGGTGAGAATAAGTATGAAAAATATATAACATGTATGTTGGTGGTAAGGTCAGTGACGTATGACAAATTAGGGAAGGTGAATGAGGCGAAGGAAGATCGTAAAGATGTGTATAAACGTATAGTCCATGATGCAAAGGATGAAAATGAGGCAGAAAGGTTGGAGTTGAAAGGACAAAAAAATAAGAAAACACAGCTCGTTTTTATGGTGAATGAAGCAATGGAACATTGATGCGGCGCGCAAATTTTGATGAGATCGTTTTTAAAAATTGTTTTTAACAATTACGTTTTTGTTTTTAATTGTTTTTATGTAGATTTATTTTTACAATATCTGTTTTTACTTTAAATGTTAGTAATTATATTTTACTATCATAGGAACTTGTTTAAATATCCTTCATAACTTAAAATTATCAAACTATTAAATTTATCCATTTCTTAATTTATTCATATTTTTGCGGAAAGCATAAATAATAATTGGTTCAAACTATACATATCGCACATTAATTTAACAGAATTTGAAGAAACTGTCTACACACTGAGGAAATATTCATTCTTAAACCTAAAAATATTTATTTTTAATTTCAACCTACAAAGAAATGGTCGAAACGTATAAAAATGTTTCGAAAGTTGTCTGCTGAGTTTTTAATCCTTCAATAAGGTTAGTATCATTCCATATATAGTTAAAAAAAAAGTATTTAAATCTTAAAGCAAAGAATTTTGTATCTTGGGGAAAAAAAAAACTTTCCTTGTGCAGTTGTGGAAACTAAATTTAAGTGATAAAGCTAATAGCACAATTCCAATGGTTATAAGGATTAATAAGTAAAAGGTTAAAAAATAAAATTTGGTAGTGTTATCTGTAATTTTTTTTTTAAACCTGGTGTTAAAAAAAAAATGGATATTAAAATCTTACGAGGAGGAAAATTAAGTTTCACACTAACAAAAAAAAAAAAAAAACAAGCCTAGTTTTCAAAACCTGTCCGCCGTATGGAAGTCAATGTCAACATAACTGTTTAATTCAATTTTGAAATGTTACTGGGAATCAGCTAGACTTGTTGGGAACTAAGTACTCCAATTTTAATATTTTCTCTGGTGGAAGTAATGTTCAAAAGTAATATTAAAAAATTCATTTGAAAAGTAAGGTAAAACCAAGTTTAAGTCCATTTAAAACCCAATATACAAAAATATGATTAGCAAATATACGGTGAAAGACAGGGCTCGTACATCAAATCTTGAAATAAGGCAGACAAATACTGTCCAAAAATCCTAACGGTACATAAACCGACAGAGAAACTCGTAGAAGAATTAAAATTTCGCTGAGGTTAAAATGTAATGTTGAAATTTCATATACTCTGTTAAAGAAGTCTTGATAGCATTAATTTTATAAATTTACTGAACGAGTTAAATTTGACAACCCTGTCAAAGTTCACTTTTTAATTTTATAAATAAACTGGTCGAGAGTTCAATTTGGTTGACAAGCCTATCAAAGTTCTTGTTAATTTTATAAATATACTGGACGAAAGAGTTAAATTTGGTTGACAACCCTGTCAAAGTTCACTTGTTAATTTTATAAATGTACTG
>SEYY01007186.1:0-17500 GCA_009176605.1 Armadillidium nasatum
ATTTTAGGTGATTTCAATGTTCACCACCGCCAATGGCTTTCATCTAGTTCTCAAGATCCAGCTGGTGAACTCGCCTTTCAATTTTCTATCCAGAACAACCTTGAGCAGTTGGTGCAACTCCCTACCCGTATCCCTGACCGTCTTGGTGATGAACCCAACATTTTAGACCTTTTTCTAACTTCTAATCCTTCTCCTTTTTGTAAACTTTTTCCTCCTCTGGGTTAATCCGATCATCTTCTTATCTTTCCTGTCTCTTCAAGTCTTCCGCAAGAACGGCCCCGCCCCTCGGCGAGGAGACGTTTCTGGCATTTCGGTGCCACTAACTGGCCTGACTTGCGGTCGTACTTTTCTGATTTTCCATGGAATGATTACTGTTTCCGTGGGAGGGGTCCCTCGGAGTGTGCAGAGCGCATAACTGAGGTGATTCTCTCTGGCATGGAGGCGAACATTCCATATTCTTTCCCTTCTACTAAACCTAGTAAACCTTCGTTTAACTCTTCTTGTTCTCGTGCTATCCGCCGCAGGGATGCTGCCTTCAGGGACTACAGTCGTCTTCAAACTCCAGAATCTCATGCAACTTATATTTCATCCCGGAATCGTGCAAAATCTATTCTTCGAGATGCTAAAAACTCTTTTCTCCGTCGCAAATGCAATAATCTTTCTGGCTCCTCTTCCTCTCGCCCTTTCTGGCATTTTGCAAAAAATGTCAACTCTAACTTTGCTTCTTCCTCTTTCCCTCCTCTAGTATATTCTGACGGTTCAACTGCCGTTTTGCCTTCCTCTAAAGCTGAACTCTTTGCTCAAACGTTTGCCTTAAATTCAACCTTAGACGATTCCGGAGCTATTCCTCCTCCTTCAACCCCCTCTAACTCAATTATGCCTAAAATTGAATTTCTTCTAAAGACGTCACTTCTGCTCCTACTGTGGTTCTCAAAACTTGTGCTTCAGAGCTGCACCCTGCCTTGGTACTCTATTTCGTCTATGTCTTTCTACTTCAACCTTCCCTTCTTGCTGGAAACGTGCGCTCATTCAGCCTGTGCCGAAGAATGGGGGACCCCTCTCAGCCCTCTAACTATCGTCCTATTTCTTTAACCTCCGTTCTTTCTAAAGTTTTCGAATCTATCCTTAACATGGAAGATTTGGAAACATCTCAATTCTTCTAATCTTATCTCAGATCGCCAGTATGGCTTTCGAAAGAAACGCTCTACTGGTGATATTCTTTCCCTTCTCTCTGACTTTTGGTCCTCCGCTCTTCGGCATTTCGGTGAATCTTTTGCTCTGGCGCTGGACATATCGAAAGCTTTCGATAGAGTCTGGCACAAAGCTTTAATTTCCAAACTTCCCTCTTTCGGAATCTATCCTTCTCTCACCTTCTCTCTGATTTCCTTTCCGGTCGTTCTATAGCAACTGTTGTAGACGGCCATCGTTCATCCTATAAATCTATTAATAGTGGTGTTCCTCAAGGAATGTCCTATCCCAAACACTTTTTCCGCTTTTCTTCAATGACCTTCTCTCTATTACTTCATCTCCTATCCACTCCTATGCTGATGACTCCACCCTTCATTACTCTTTTCATTTTGAAAGACGCCCCTTCCAGCAACAGTTAATAGAGGCAAGGAGGGTGGCCTTGGAGCAACTAACCTCAGATCTATCTCTCATTTCAAATTGGGGTAAAGAAAACATGGTCGTTTTCAATGCCTCAAAAACTCAATTCCTCCATCTCTCTACTCGACACAATCTTCCACACAACTACGATATCTTCTTCGAAAACACGCAACTCAAACCTTCATCTCTCCTTAATATTCTCGGTGTTTCTTTTTCTCGTGATCTTTCTTGGAAAGATCACATTACCTCTCTTTCTAAACAAGCTTCTAAGAGGTTGGGTGTTCTGAGGCGCCTTCAATATTTCTTCACACCACCCCAGTTGCTTGCTCTGTATAGGGGTGTTGTTCTCCCCTGTATGGAGTATGCGTCACACATCTGGGGTGGTTCCACACACACATCTCTCCTGGAAAAGGTGGAGTCTAGAGCTTTTCGCCTTATCAATTCTCCTGCTCTCACTAATTTACTCCAATCTCTTTCTGCCCGTCGAAATGTTGCGTCACTCTCTCTATACTATCGCTATTACAATGGACACTGCTCTTCTGAACTCGCTCGTCGCATACCTCCTCCATTAAGAAGGGTTCGTGCAACTCGTCTTTCTACACAGTCTCATCCTTTCTCTGCCCAACTCTCTGACCCCAGACTTAACCGCTATGCTCAATCTTACATGTACTCTACTGGTAAAGTCTGGAACACACTTCCTTCACATATTTTCCCAACTTCCTATGACTTAGGCACCTTTAAACTCCGTATATCAGGTCATGTCGGCCTTTAATTTGACCATGTTTCCGACTTTCCTCCCAACTCTGGTGGAGCATTGGTAGGCCTCTGGCCTTTGCCCACCAGAGGAGAAATAAAAAAAAATAAAATTATATATATATATATATATATATATATATATATATATATATATATATATATATATATATATATATATATATATATATATATATATATATATATATATATATATATATATATATATATATATATATATAATATATGGTTCTCCGGCAAAGGCCGGAAAACCACTGAATTCCACCGGAGTTGGAAAAACTTTATCCTGGTCGATGGTGGCCGACATGTCCAGATACACGGCGTTTGAAAGTATGTAAGTCAAAGGAAATTGGGGAAACAGATGAAGGGAGTGTGTTCCAGACTTTACCAGTAGAGTATATGTAAGATTGAGCATAGCGGTTAAGTCTGGGGTAGGAGAGTTGGACAGAGAAAGGATGAGACTGTGTAGAAAGGTGTGTCGCACGAGCTTTTCTCAATGGAGGAGGTATGCGACGAGAGAGTTCAGAAGAATAGTGTCCGTTGTAATAGCGATAGTATTGAGAGAATGACGCAAAAATTCGACTGGCAGAGAGAGATTGGAGAGAGTTAGTAAGAGTATGAGAGTTGATGAGACGAAAATCCCTAGACTCCACTTTCTCAAGGAGAGCTGTATTAGTGGAGCCACCCCAGATATGTGAAGCATACTTCATACAGGGACGAACAACATCCGTATACAGAGCAAAAAACAGAGGTTGTGTGAAGTAATTCTGAAGGCGCCTCAGAACACCCAACCTCTTAGAAGCTTGTTTAGAGATAGAAGTAATGTGATCATTCCAAGAAAGATGACGAGAAAAAGATACACTGAGAGTTTTAAGATCAGATGAAGGTTTAAGTGTGTTTTCGAAGAAGATAAAATAGCTGTGTGGAAAATTGTGTCGAGTGGAGACGTGAAGGAACTGAGTTTTTGAAGCATTGAAAACTACCATGTTTTCTGTGCCCCAATTTGAAATGCAAGTTAGATCAGAGGTTAGTTGCTCCAAGGCCACACTTCTCGAGTCTAATAACTTCTGTTGGGTGGGACATCTTTCAAACTGAAAGGAGTAATGAAGTGTGGAGTCATCAGTATAGGAATGGATAGAAGATGAAGTAATAGAAAGAGGATTATTAAGTAAAAGAAGAAAAAGTGTTGGAGATAGGACAGAACCCTTAGGAACACAACTTAATAGATTTAAAGGAAGAACGATGGCCGTCTACAACAGCTACTTTAAAACGACCGGAAAGGAAATTAGAGAGAAGATCACAAAGAGAAGGATAGATATCGAAAAAGGGAAGTTTAGAAATCAAAGCTTTCTGTCAGACTCTATCGAAGGCTTTCGATATGTCCAGCGCCACAGCAAAGGATTTACCGAAATGCCAAAGAGTGGAGTAAAAAGCCATAATGGCTATCAGAGATAAGATTAGAAGATTTGAGATGTTTCCAAATCTTCCTGTTATAGGATAGATTCGAAAACTTTAGAAAAAATGGAGGTCAAAGAAATGGGACGAAAATTGAAGGGTTGAGAGGGATCCTCCTTCTTCGGCAGAGGCTGAATGAAAGCTCGTTTCCAGCAAGAAGAGAGAAGGTTGAATTAGCCAGACAAAGACGAAATAGTTTACCAAAGGCAAGGTGCAAGCTCGGAAGCGCAAGTTTTGAGATCCACAGGAGGAATCCCTTCGGAACCGTACTCTTTCTTAGTATTAAGCTCAGAGAGAGCAGAAATCACTTCTTTAGAAGAAATTCTAATCTTAGACATAAATGAGTTGGAGGGGATTGAAGGAGGAGGAATAGATGCAAAAGTTTGGGCGAAGAATTCAGCTTTAGAAGAAGGAAAAACGGCAGTTGTGCCGCCAGAAGATAATAAAGGAGAAAAAGAGGAAGAAGCAAAGTTAAAGTTGATATATTTTGCAAAATACCAGAAAGAGCGTTAGAAAAAGGAACCAGAAAGATTATTGCATTTTCTACGGAGAAATGAGCTTTTAGTGTTATGAATTATAGATTTTGCACGATTCCGGGATAAAATAAGTTGCGTGAGTTTCTTGAGTTTGAAGAGAATGGTAATCCCTGAAGACAGAATCCCTGCGGCGGATAGCACGATAACAAGAATTGAACTAAGGTTTTTTAGGTTTAATAGAAAATAAAGACAATGGAATGTACGCCTCCATGGCAGAGAGAAGCACCTCTGTTATGCGTTCTGAACACTCCGAGGGACCCTTCCCACGGAAGCAATAATCATTCCACAGGAATCAAAGAAGTGCGACAACAAGTACGACCAGCTTGCGGCACCGAAATGCCACAACCGTTTCCTTTCAATAGAAGTCGATCTTTCCTGCTAAAGACTTGAAGGGGTAGAAGAGGATACAGAGATAAGAAAGTGGTCGGAGGAACCCAGAGGAGAAAAGAGTTTAACAGTAAAAGGAAAAGGATTAGAAGTTATAAAAAGGTCTAGAATGTTGGGTTTATCTCGAAGACGATAAGGGATACAAGTAGTGAGCTGCACCATCTGCTCAAGGTCGTTTTGGATATCGAAATGGAAGGCACGTTTATCAGCTGTATCATGAGAACTAGAAGAAAGCCATTGGCGGGGGTGAACATTGAAATCTCCTAATATGATGATTTCGGAGAAAAGAGAAGAAGAGAGAATGTGCTCCATTTTGGAGTTTAAATAGTCGAAGAATTTAGAATAGTTAGTAGAATTAAGAGATAAATGAACAGAACAAATGAATTTAATCGTAGAATGGCAAGAGAGCCTAAGCCATAAGGTGGAGAATTCGGAAGACTCCAAATTAGAGACACGAAAACAAAAAACATCGTTGCGCATTTATGCACAACAACCACCTTTGGCTGAAAATTGAGGATAGAGACAGTAGGAGGAAACAGAATAAGGTTTGTTATCAGAGCACTCAGGCATCTGAGTTTCGGTCAAGAATAAGAGGTTAGGTGTAGAAGTAGAAAGATGACGTTCAACAAAGTGGAAATTGGAGAGTAGACCGCGAATGTTACAGAAATTAATATAAAAAAAAGATCGTGCGTCAGAACAAGTCAGCTGTAGAGTCTTGGTGGTACCAACCCGATCCATCACCTGAGGCCACCAACTCCCAAGTGGTGACGAGGGAAGGGGTGGTTGAGGGGCTAATTTTGGAAGCCGACCCCCGGGGATCCTCCGAGGCTACTGCTGGAGACGCCATTATTAATTTATTTTATTTTTTTTTTTTAATAAAGAGGATGTGAGTCTGTATAAGGTTTTATGTGTGTGAAGGAGAGTCTATTCCGTGTAGAAGAAGGTGGAGATAAGCGCGAAATGGAACAAACCATTGGGCACCGGGATGAAATGAGAAGTACCCTTAACATTCCATGGGGGTAATCTCATTGATTCGGGAGCGCTACTTTCCTCCCCGTATATATATATATATATATATATATATATATATATATATATATATATATATATATATATATATATATATATATATATATATATATATATATATATATATATATATATATATATATATATATATATATGTGAACCACAACTTTGCTTACTTGTCCATCACTCTTGATTTATTTTTCTCTTCCTACAGCACCATTTCTCTCTTACCTTCTGCTAAAAAACTAAACTCTTCTCCTAAACCTTTGCTTCTAAATTCATTTAATACGATTCCATAGCCATAATCCCCATTACCCCCATCATTCCCATCACACTTCACCACCTTCCTCCATCATTTTTATTTATAACATAATTTATTATTTCTTCTTGACAGAGATGTGTCTACCTTAAAATTAAGGTGGTGTGTGTATTGCTGACAGGATCTCTACTGTGATTCTCAAAATTTTGTCTCCTGAGTTTTCACTTTGCATTAGTAAACTTTTTCGTCTCTATCTATTATCTCAGCTTTTTATTATATATGTAAACGTGTTCTCTTTCAATGTAGACAGAAAAGCAAAACATTTCTCAACACTCTAATTAACGTCTCACACCTGCAGCTTCTATTTTTTAAGAAAGTTTCAGGTCTATCCTAACTAGGAAGATTTTAAAACATCTTAAATCTTTATATTTTATTTCAGATAACCAAAGTAGCTTCCCTAAGGAGAGTTCGGATAATCTCGAATAATCTTTATTAGGTTTTAAAAATATTGGTTCTCTATTCTTCGTCATTTCGGTGAATCTTTTACTATAATACTGAACATATAAAATGCTTATATGATAGAGACGTCAGAAAGGTTTAATTTCAAAGCTTCTCTCTTTCAGTATCAATTCATCTCTGTGTATCCTTCTCTATCGTTTCCTTTCAGTGAGTCCTTTAACAGTTGTTGTAGACAGTTACAGTTCATTCTTTAATCTATCTTTATTGGTGTTTCTCACTGTTCAGTCCTATGTCTGACTTTTTTTCTACTTTTCTGTTAATAACCTAATGTCTGTCACTTCATTACTTATTCATCTGCAGACCGATGACTTTTTAATATAAAAAGTGTCCCACTTAATCTGATCGTTCTCGTCCTGATCTATGGTGTGCGCAGATGTGGGTTCTCTGTACACTTCAACATCCGTGGCTTAATCTCTAAACTGTCCCGCTCTTTCTAATTCTCTTGATTCTTTGTCTTTGCGACGTGATGTTGGTGCCTTGTCACTTTCCTATAGGTACTACAGTGGCAAATGCTCGAGGGAACTATCCACCCGTGTACTTCCACCTTTACGGCGTCCTCGCAGCACAAGGGGTGCAATGTCCGCGTATCAATTTTGCTTCGACATAGGCAAATCCAGGCTTGTCCGCTGTGGTGCCTCTTTCTTTCCTGCTACCTGTCTTGTGGAACTCTCTTCCATCTTCTGTATTTCCCTCTGCATTTAATCTCAATTTCTTTAAAGCCCGCGTCTGCGCCCACCTGAGAAATTTGCGTTAGGTGGGTACTTTAGGTGGGGATTTTGTACTCTATTTACTTTCATTTTTATTCTTTTAACACCCCCTCCTTGAATAGGGCTTTGCCCGTGAGTGGTGGTGATGTGTAAAAAAAAAAAATATATATAAATATATATATATATATATATATATATATATATATATATATATATATATATATATATATATATATATATATATATATATATATATATATATATATATATATATATATGTATATTCTGAATGCTGCGACTGTGCCTGACAGATACTCTCTGCAACACATTCAGGACTTCACCTCCCATCTGCACGGCTGTAACATATTCTCCAAAGTGGATTTGGTTCGCGCTTACCATCAGATCCCTGTAGCCCCGAAGGATATTCCTAAAACAGCCATCACTACTCCCTTCGGGTTGTTTGAGTATACCCGCATGCCCTACGGCCTCAGGAACGCGGCACAGACCTTCCAGCGCTTTATGGACTCTGTGCTCCGTGGTCTTCCTTTCTGCTGGGCATACCTCGACGACCTCCTCATTGCCAGCTCCTCTCCTGAGCTCCACAAGTCTCACCTGCAGGCTGTTTTTACCAGGCTGCAGGAATTTGGCATCAGGGTGAACCCTGACAAGTGTGTCTTGGGTGTTCCGTCACTCACCTTCTTGGGGCACACTATTTCACCTTCAGGAGTTCTTCCCCTTCAGGATAAGGTTTCTGCCATTCGACAGTTCCCTCTTCCTGATACTCAGCGTCAGCTTCGACAATTTCTTGGCATGATAACCTTTTATCATCGTTTCATTCCTTCGGCTGCAGCTCTCCTTACACCTCTTACTTCTCTGCTGAAGGGGAAAAAGAGGGGTCAATCTACCAAGGTCACTTGGTCGGATGCTGCTCGGCAGGCTTTTTCTGATGCAAAGTCTGCTCTCGCTGAAGCTACTCTTCTCGTCTTTCCGCAGGAGTCTGCTCCCACTCGCCTTCAGGTAGATGCTTCCGATTTTGCCGTCGGGGGTGTCCTGCAGCAATACCAGAATGAGATGTGGGTGCCTCTTGCCTTCTTTTCTAAAAAACTTCAACCTGCTGAGACACGGTACAGTGCCTTCAGTAGGGAACTTTTGGCCATGTATTTGGCTACCAAACACTTTCGCTATTTTCTCGAGGGACGTTTCTTTCACGTTCTGACTGATCATAAGCCTCTCATTTTCGCTATGCAGTCTCGTAATGAACGTCATTCTCCTCGAGAAGCGCGCCACCTGGAATATGTCTCTCAGTTCACCACTGACATCCGGCATATCCACGGCATCGACAACCACACTGCTGATGCTCTCTCTCGGATAGAGATTAACGCAAGTTCTTCTCTATCCCCGGTAGATTTCGAGGGCATGGCAGCTGCACAGGAGTCAGAGGACATCTCTCTTCCTGATTTTACTTCTCTTTCTCTTCAATCTCTTCACCTGCCTGGTATTGCTCGACCACTCGTCTGTGATACTTCTACAGGTTCTCCTCGACCATTGGTCCCTTCCTCCTTCAGGAAACAGGTCTTCCACTCATTACATGACCTCGCCCATCCAGGGATTTCGGCCACACAGAAGCTGGTTGCTTCACGTTTTGTATGGCCGAACATGCAGAGTGATCTCAAGACTTGGGCACGCGCTTGCCTCTCCTGCCAGAGGACCAAGGTCCATCGCCACACCAAGGCTCCCCTTGGTGAGTTTCTGCCTCCAGGTGAGCGCTTTCAACATGTCCATGTTGATCTCGTCGGTCCTATTCCTCCCTCAGATGGTTGCTCTTACCTTCTCACCTGCGTCGACCGTTTCACTCGCTGACCGGAGGCTATTCCTATCCCCAACATAACTGCAGAAACAGTTGCTAAGGCCTTCTTAGCTCACTGGGTCTCTCGTTATGGTGTGCCGGAGACAATCACAACTGACCAGGGTCGTCAGTTTGAGTCATATCTTTGGCGTGATTTCATGTCTCTTCTCGGCACTTCCCGCATTCATACTTCTGCTTACCATCCTGCTGCCAATGGTATGGTGGAGCGCTTTCATCGTCAGCTCAAGGCTTCTCTGGCTGCTCATCCTCGCTCGGAATATTGGACCGAGGCACTGCCTTTCATACTCCTCGGGATTCGCTCTGCTATGAAAGAGGACTTACAGTGCACCTCGGCCGAACTGGTTTACAGTTCACCCCTTCGTCTTCCAGGGGAATTCTTTGACCCTTCGGTTTCTCCTGCGTCTTCCGACCCTTACACTTATCTCTCTCGGCTCCGCCAGTGTTCTGCTTCGTGGAAACCTTTCTGTTCCACGCACTCACGCTCGCACACACTCTTTCATTCCGAAAGACCTCGCTACATGTACACATGTTTTCGTGCGCCTCGACTCTCATCGAGCTCCGCTGCAAGCTCGATATTTGGGGCCTTACAAGGTCTTAAGTCGTCGGAAGAAAACTTTCCTCCTCCAGCTCCCTTCGCGGAAGGAAGTCTTCTCCATTGATAGACTTAAACCTGCCTTTTTGGAATCTTCCCCGGATCCTCCGGATGATTTTGAAGAGTCTCCTCTTCTCATTCCTTTCGTTCTTCCAACACCACATGTGCCAGATTGCCCTTCCTCTCCTTCTCTTCCTACTCCTCCTTCTTCTTCTACTGATTCGCCTCCACCACCTCCTTCACCTCCGGCTCCGCCTGCACCGCCTACTTCACAACGTTCTTCAGGTTCTTCCTCTCCTTCGACTGATGGTACCGCTCTTCGTCCTCCTATCCTACGTCGAACAAAGAGTGGCAGAACTGTTCGACCTCCTCTTCGTTTCTGTCTTTAACTGCTGCCATCTTTGGTGGGGGGTTCTGTAGTAGCAGGACTCCTCACTCTACACAAAATAATAATTTTGACTGAGGAATTGGAACCAACTCTCCGTGCTTGTTTATTTGCACCGAAGAACGCATAAGCGCATTTTTACGTTTAACTAGGCCGACTTTGGTGAACTCCGTACATTTTTTGTATTTTCGCTACGACTAAGTGGTTTATTGTGTTAATTCACCATCCATCAGTGGTCATTTGACATTCCTGTTTATATGCAAGTATCGCTGATATTGCATCACAAGCAATATCTTGATTTTCACCACAGGTAGGAATTGATTGCAAATGGCCTGCAGTTGCCATTTTGTTATTTTCTTATTTTGTGAGATTTTTGTCCATTCCAAAGGATTTTAGTTACATTCCTGTTGTTTACAACCGTCTCTCTTACCTGCACAGTGTCCTTCAGAATATCCTGACTACTTCAGAAGGTACTTCTTGAACTCCCATACATTGCAGTATAATTCTCAGCAATCAGGAATTCTTCTTCCTTCTATGGTCATCTTGAATCAAATTTATTTTGTGTAAATAAAAGAACAAAAACCAGCCTTCCTCTCTTTACTCCCTCTTACCATCTATGGGCCAGCTGTAGGCAACCATAATATATATATATATATATATATATATATATATATATATATATATATATATATATATATATATATATATATATATATATATATATATTATATATATATATATATATATATATATATATATATATATATATATATATATATATATATATATATATATATATATATATATATATATATATATATATATATATATATATATATATATATATATATATATATATATATATATATATATATATATATATATATATATATATATATATATATATATATATATATATATATATATATATATATATATATATATATATATATATATATATATATATATATATATATATATATATATATATATATATATATATATATATATATATATATATATATATATATATATATATATATATATATATATATATATATATATATATAGGATCACTTACATCCCAAATTAATAGAAATATTTTTACTGTTCTTGAACCTACATTCCCCCAATGCCAAATTATAAATCTCTCTCAATTCATGCTTTTTTCTTCTTCTCAGATCCCTATTAATTTATTTATTTAAGTGTGCCAATTGTAATGCGGGGTATAGTCTGCAACTAAAAGTAAGGATTGATAAGCATAGAGGAGTTTCCTTTAGAACTAATCTTCCTCTGTTCTCCTGAACACTCTGCCATAAGAGACATGGACATACCTACCCTTTTTCTTCTTCTAATTTACATATCCTTCTTGATCGTAGGATATTAGAGTCCTTATATATGAAATCTCATTCTCCATTCTTAAATGATCAAGCTTCTTCTCCTGTTCTTTTCACTCAATTCTGAAGTCCTTTTTCCCAAAATACTTCATTCAGTCTTTCTATCTTTTTTTTCTTTTTTTTTTTTTTTTTTTTTTTTTTTTTGGGTGTGTGTTGCTTAATTTCGATTTTAGTCTTCGTTTTTTATTTATTATTTTTATTTATTTATGTTATTCTAATATTAATATTATTATTATATTTTTACTATTTTATTTTAATTATTATTATTTTAAATATTTATATATATATATATATATATATATATATATATATATATATATATATATATATATATATATATATATATATATATATATATATATATATATATATATATATATATATATATATATATATATATATATATATGATTCTATATTTTGATTGTATTTTAAAAACGATATTTGTAAAATTTAATTTGTTCTGAAGGCGGACAGAGATAAGGTTTGAAACTTTCACTATGCATTAAATGAGTAATGTGGAAACCTTTAGTATTGGCTTTAACCTTTCTGATTAGATTAACGTTCACTAGGAAAGAAGCTATCTCAACTTTATTATATATATATATATATATATATATATATATATATATATATATATATATATATATATATATATATATATATATATATATATATATATATATATATATCAGAGAAAAATTTTCTGCACGCCAGGATTCGAACCCATTGACAACACGTTGCCGGTAGACAATGTACAGAAGGCTCTACCACAGAGCTACACCGACTCCCCAAAATGTAAAGCATAGTAGAACGGTTTTCTGGCTCTTCTTCTTCGAATCCCTATAGCAACTCGGTACTTATTTAAATCCATAGAGGGGAGCTTGGAAACCCTTACTGGGGATACAATGGCATTCTGCTGGGTGCTTCTGGGCTGCATGAGAAACCAACCAAAGTCAAGCAACGCGGTGGTAGAGAGTTATGTACATTGTCTAACGGCGATGCTGTTGTCAATAGGTTCGATTCTTGGCGTGCGGAAAATTTTTCTCTGTCTTATATTGCTAATTTAGTCGCAACAGTTGTTGTGCCCATGTTGGCGTTGCTTGACTTTGGTTGGTTGCTCCTGCAACCCAGGAGCACCCAGCAGAATGCCATAGTAGCCCCAGTAGGGGTTCCAAGCACCCTCGTATATATATATATATATATATATATATATATAGTATATATATATATATATATATATATATATATATATATATATATATATATATATATATATATATATATATATATATATATATATATATATATATATATATATATATATGCTATATATATATATATATATATATACTATATATAGTCTGTTTTGCTTCTTCCCCTTCTATATCCATGTTGTTGCTCTCTTAATTGTCATTCTATAATCTATCTCTATCTTCCCTCTAACATTTTCTCCTATATAAAAGCGGAGGGGAGTTAAGGTTGAGTCCTTGAAGGAACAGAACAAGAGAGATGCATATAGAAACAGCATTAGAGAAAATAAGACAAATTGATAGAGAAGTTTTCATGTGACTCCAAGAATGAGTAATGGAGGCTGCTGGAGAAGAGCTGGGATACAGGTTTGTGGGGGGTACAAAGAGGAGACATACGAGATGGTGGAATGAAGAGATGGACAAGACGTTGAAGATAAAAACAACAAAAATGATAAAATCGTTAAAGAGGAAAGCAGCTCATTTAAAACTGGAATATGTGGAAAATTGTAATAGAGCCGAAGTTGTGAAAAGGAACGCAAAGATGGAGGTAGCATGGACAGAAGACGTAGTGAATGGTAGGATAAAAAAATTTTAAGATGGCTAGAACATATAGAACTCAGAAGAAGAAGTAAAATAATATGAAGAATAGAGGTGGGAAACTTTGGTGAAGGCGGAGGTGATAAACGGTAGATGGACAGAATATTTTGAGGAATTACTGAACGATGGGGAGAGGAGTGGGGGAGAAGAAGGGAGGGGGGAACGAGAGAAGAGAGAAGGTAGAGTATGAAATCACCAAAGAGGAGCTAGAAGAGGCTATAAAAGAGGATGAAAAACGACAAAAGAAAAAGACGGAAAAAGACGGAATAGAGGTGGAGTTGATTAGAGACGGAGGTGAAGAGCTGCGAGAGAAGGTCCAGGAACTTCTAAATGAATGTTGAAGAAGGAAAGAGGTCCAGGAGAACTGTGGAAAAACAATTATAATCCTCATATATTAACAGAAGGGAAATTCTGATGAATGTAAGAATCATAAAGGATCTCTTTGTTTCCACTTTGTACCTCCCACAAATCAGTATCCCAGCTCTTCTCCAGCAGCCTCCATTACTCATTCTTGGAGTCACATGAAAACTTCTCTAGCAATTTGTCTTATTTTCTCTAATGTTGTCTCTATATACATCTCTCTTGTTCGGTTCCTTCTGGGACTCAACCTTATATGTTATATGGTGATTGACTCACGTGCTTGACGGCGCCGGTTCGATTCCTCTTGGGAATCCTAGGTATATACTACCTATAAAAGTTCCTCTTCTCGAATAGGGCAATGCCTGTGAAATGTGAACTTTTAATAATAAAAAAATATATATATATATATATATATATATATATATATATATATATATATATATATATATATATATATATATATATATATATATATATATATATATATATATATATATATATATATATATATATATATATATATATATATATATATATATATATATATATATATATATATATATATATATATATATATATTATATGATATGAGCATGTGCATATAATTTCCTGTATTGCTCATATTATGTCTCATATTAACTCTTGAAAAACTAAATCATGAAACAAAGATAATACACCGAGATAAGATAAGTGGGGGGGGCTCTGATGAGGGGGAATGGGGGGGGGTTGAACCAATTCAATGAATATCAAAAGCGATAAAGTTTAAATAAGACTGGAGGAGACCGGTCTAAAAAGACATTTTTTATAAAACAGTCGTGTTTTTTTTTTTTTTTTTTTTTTTAATTAAGCAGAAAAAATTCCTATTTTTTCTGTTTTTGTGTTTTTTGGTGCTGTCAATTTTGCTAATAAAAATAAATAAACAAAATAAAATTTAAATATGAAATTTTTATTAGTGATCTTATTAATTGGAATTGGCTCTTATTATGTAGAAGGTAAGCAAATATTAATTTATTATTATTATTATTATTATTATTATTATTATTATTATTATTATTATTATTATTATTATTATTATTAATTATTAATTTTTTTTTTTTTTTTTTTTTTTTTTTTTTTTTTTTTTTTTATTTTTTTTTATTATATATATATATATATATTATATATATATATATATATATATATATATATATATATATATATATATATATATATATATATATATATATAATATATATATATATATATATATATATATATATATATATATATATATTATAGGTGTGTGTGTGCGTATGTATGTTTGTGTAAGTTTTGAGTAAGTGTGTAATTATGTATTTAAATGATTTCATTATTGGAAATGAAGATTCTTTTTGATGTCAATATTATAAAGCGAAACAAAGCCTGCTCCCTTGTCCTCTAAAGCCCCCCCCCCCCAAGGGAAGATTCCCATGATACTCTGTTGTAATACGAGTTGATAAAACCCAAATTAAATTTATAATAATTTTTTTCATTTCAGAAACATGGAACTAAGTTTTATTTACGTGTTAGATTTTCATATCAAAGATGTCTGGCATAAAAATCGCAATTGCTTTTTCTTTACTTTTCTCTCTTTAGTCACCGTCAACCGTGGCTCAAACGGTATAGTGATTGACTCACGTGCTTGTAAATGAATGTTTTTTAGTAGATCCTCTCCCTTTTGACATTTCTATTAATGGTTTCAAAGGCTTGAACGTTAAAAGTTTACCTCTGTGGTAATTCTGGGTAAGGCAAAATGATATTCGCACACTTAATTTTCAACAAAGAAGAAAATTTAATGAAGATGAAGTCAATGTTAATCAAAGAAGTTTAATATAAAAAATAGTTAGAATTTGTCCTTCGTTCTCTGTCAGTTTAAAAATTTTGTTTAAAGATATATGAATGAATTTCAGGAAGTTGCTTTCAAAGATAACTAAGATAGAAAGATAGATTGATAGATAGATAGATAGAGAGATATAGATAGATAATTAGACTAGATAGATAAATAGATAGATAGATATGTATGGATAGATAGATAGATGGATAGATATTATTATTATTCTGAAACGAAAAAAAATATTTGCTCCTACACTGAGTTATCTAGAGTCCCTCACAGACTACAATCATTAATAGATTCATTTTTTTTTTTTTTTTTTTTTTTACTCACGGGCAGAGCCCTTTTCAAGTGACATTTCTCTCAAAGGATTTTTTTGTCCAAAGAAAGACAAAGAATTTTTTTTTTCTTTTTTTTCCTTAGAAAAGAGATAGCGCGCCAACGTCACGTCGCAGAGACAGAGGGTTTTGAAAGTAGGGGACAGTTAATTAATCAGCTTTTGATCATTCAGAAGAGAAGGAGCCGGAGCCCCCCCATTGTGACGAATAAGACCCTTTATATTTGGAGTACAGAAGAAAAAATTCTCGCAATCTGAACAGAACTCCCAGCTAGAGGCCGCTTTAGCAACCATTATATGTGGTTCCAAGATAGTTTGTTGTTTATGTTTAGACAAGAATGTTAAGAATTTACAGGTGAGACGGGAGTCAAGAATAGGAAAGTGGGGTGTTTTTGAGAGGGAGATGTGAAGAAGTTGATTTTTAAAGAGTTGAATTTCACAAGGTTGCTATGACCCCACCGGGAAATTCCATCCAGATCGGCAAAAATAGAATTGGAAAGTTGAAGACGAGAAGCAACTCTAGAAGCAAAAGAGGGAGCAGATTTGAAATGAGTAGAAGAATGCAGAGTTGAATCATCAGCATAAGAGTGAACAGAGTAGAAGAAGATCGTTAATGAAAAGTAAGAATAAGGTTGGAGATAAAACAGAACCCTGAGGAATAATTGATTGACTTGTGACATTTCTCTCAAAGGATTTTTTTGTCCAAAGAAAGACAAAGAATTTTTTTTTCTTTTCACTGAATTTGTTTTCAAATTTACATTTTGTGATGAACAATTAGTTATGTTAAGTCAAGACACAAAAATTACAACTTTGTTGCTTCACAAAATATAAACCATAATAAAATAATAATATTAAATAATAATAATAATAATAATAATAATAATAATAATAATAATAATAATAATATTATTATTATTATTATTATTATTATTATTATTATTATTATTATTATTATTATTAAACAGTTTTAAAACCTGTTTTAATATTATTCTTATCCTTGATCGAGGCACGTTAATTAAGGAAAAATTGATCTCCGAAAGACTTTTCTTGACTTGACTTGACTTGAGAAATATTACTCATAAAATATAATAATCTTTATTAAAATATATTTAAATATATTTATATTAAATATTAATATTTTAAATTTGTCAAAAAAAAAAAAAAAATTTTTATTATTATTTTAATTATTTTATTATTATTATTATTATTATTATTATTATTATTATTATTATTATTATTATTATTATTATTATTATTATTATTATTATTATTATTATTATTATTATTATTATTATTATTATTATTATTATTTATTATTATTATATTATTATTATTATTATTATTATTATTATTATTATTATTATTATTATTATTATTATTATATTTTATTATTATTATTATTATTATTATTATTATATTTTAGTTTATATTTTGAAAAAACTTAAGCAATTAATTTCTCTATCAATTGAAATAATGCAAATCATATTTTAAGACTGTTTGAAAGTACTCAGTGGAAATATTCAACATTCTAAATTATTTCTTGTTGTTTAAAAGAAGCAAATAATAAACTATAAAATAATAGTGAAGCTACAA
>SEYY01007186.1:22500-27500 GCA_009176605.1 Armadillidium nasatum
CTAATATTTCTAATACTAATATAATTCTGCCATTATTCCACATTTGGAAACTTCATCTCAAATATAAATTACATATTTCTACCTTTACTCTCAGCCATAACCATGCTACTATTTTCTGTTAATTTAATATTTAATCTTCTGTCAGGTAGGTGAAGTATTCAAACATTCTCATCGCTATTTGTTGTTTTTAAATCCATTTCATTCTTCAAATCTTTTGCCTAACTTCTCAGTATTTGAATTCCAAGTGATACAGAAGTTTAAGTTATTTTTCCTTCTATTTTTTCAATGTTACTCTATAAGAATTTTCTTTGTTTCTTATTTTATCTTTTATTCCTTACCTTTTTCTTTTCTGTCCAATTCTTTTACAACAAAGTTCTTCACAAAGACACTCACGACATCACTAAATCTTTTTATACTTAAATTTTTTAAATTAATTGCTTTAGTTATTCTGAACCTAAACTCGAGTATTTCGATCTTACTATTGCAGCATACAAGCGGAAATGATCATCCAGGGTCGTACTATTTCATCCACGAATGGCTCCTTGATTACCTAGGCAACGACACCTCCGTCAGAAACTTCCGTGGGGCGATAATCCTTGACTCTGTCACGACTTACAATACTGGTAACGCAACTCAACACTTGAGAGGAGGTTTTGAGAAGGTAATTCACACTACTACTACTACTTTTTACTACTAATACTAATAATAATAATACTAATAATAATAATAATAATAATAATAATAATAATAATAATAAAAATAATAATAATAATAAAATAATAATAATAATAATAATAATAATAATAATAATAATAATAATAATAATAATAATTTAATAATATTGATATATATTATATCGAATATATATATATATATATATATATATATATATATATATATATATATATATATATATATATATATATATATAATATATATATATATATATATATATAATATATATATATATATATATATATATATAAATATTTATTTGGATTAAGTAATTTTAAATACGAATTTCTTTAAAAAATAATAATAATAATTTTAAAATAAACACTCATGTATTTATTTATTTATTTATTTATTTATTTATTCATTTATTTATTCAATTATTTTTGAGGCGATGCCAGAAGCATACAAGGAAATTCAGTCGAACGGAGGCAAAGGAGATTTTCTTGGCTTGCTTTATAATTCCAAAGAAGAAAACAATACATTGATTAAAACATTTGTCTCAGAATATAACAAGGTAAGGAATTATATATATATATATATATATATATATATATATATATATATATATATATATATATATATATATATATATATATATATATATATATATATATATATATATATATATAAAATATCATCGACATTACCATCACCATCACCATCAATATCGTCATGACCATCAATATTGCCATCACCATCACCATCAATATCGCTATCACCATCAATATCGCCATCACCATCATCATCATTATTGCATGGTGATTTCAATTTTCATCACCTCCAATGACTTCCTCTAATTCTCTGGATATAGTTGGTGAACTCGCCCATCTTTTTTTATCTCCATATAACCATGAGCAGATTGTGAATTTTCGTACCCTCTTTTTCTCTGACCTTCTTGAAGATGAACACAACATACTGGACCTTTTCTTAACTTCTAATATTTCTCCTTATTCTGTTACAACTCCTTTCACTTGCCACTAAATCTCCTATCAACTATTCTCTTCAGTTTGAAAAACCACCCTTTCAACATCAAATAGTTAATGCTAGGAGAGAGGTACTGGGGCAACTGACCTCCGAACTTTTTTGATCCCAAGTTGAGTAAAGGGAACATGGTTATTCTAATCCCTCAAATACAAAAATCGATTTTCTTCATCTTTCTCTTCGACATAATATTTCACACAATTATGACGTCTTCGAAAACACTTAACTCAAACCTTCTTCTGCTCTTAATACTAGTGTTGTTTCTTTTACCCGTGATCTTTCTTGGAAGGATCACGTTATCTTTCTTTCTAAATAGGTTTCAAAGAGGTTCAGTGTTCTGTGGTGCCTTAGGAGCTTCTTCTGGCCACCCCATTTACCGACTCCGTACAGAGGTGTTGTTACTCATTGGATGAAACTAGCATCACATTTCTGGGATTGTTTCATAAATACTGCACACTTAGATAGGGTGGAGTCTAGGGTTTTCGTCTTCTCAAATTTCGTATTAACACTAATTATCTCTAGTCTCTTACAGACGACCTTATTGCTACATCGCTCTCCTTATACTGTCACTATTACAATGGACACTACTCCTCTGAATTATATAGTAGTATTTGTCCTCATTTGAGGAGAGTTTGTGTGATTTCTCTTTGCACACAATCTCATCCTTTTTCTGATCAACTCTATCGACCCAGACCAAACGGCTATTCTCAGTCCTACGTGTATTATACGGGTAAATCTGTAACACACTCCTTTAATCTAAATCTTCAAGTTCCTTTGACTTGCGTACTTTCAAACGTGCATGTCGGAGCATGGCGGTCTTTGTTTTGAACATCTGTTTTAGATTTTCCCAAACTTCGGTGCAATTTAATAAGCCATAAGCCATTACCCAGAGGAAGTGATATATATATATATATATATATATATATATATATATATATATATATATATATATATATATATATATATATATATATATATAATATATATATATATATATATATATATATATATATATATATATATATATATATATATATATATATATATATATATATATATATATATATATATATATATATATATATATATATATATATATATATATATATATATATATATATATATATATATATATATATATATATATATATATATATATATATATATATATATATATATATATATATATATATATATATATATATATATATATATATATATATATATATATATATATATATATATATATATATATATATATATATATATATATATATATATATATATATATATATATATATATATATATATATATATATATATATATATATATATATATATATATATAACTGCTAAGTCATATATTTATTAAGCTAACTATATCAGTCCCCTTATCCTTGCAAGATATTTTCCTTTCAGTCCTGCAAATATTCTCTAATTTATCTTGGATTCAGTGGACATTTTTGTTTTCATTTCCCCAATCTTCAACCATTTCATTATCTTCATCAACTTATTTCCTGTCTTAATAATTTTGACCTTTTCTGTAAATTAAAATCTTCATTTCCGACGAGCCATTTTCATTAGGATCTTCATTGTATTCTAGTTCCTTCTACACACTCTTAAAATGCACACCTGGTAACTTTTCCTTCATTCATTCTATTGAATATCCACAACACTGTTTTAGCCTCTCTTCTCTCAATTTAATTTCAAAAGTATTTAATTACTTTTTGAAACTGTATCTCTGATTTTGAAAACTGAAACTTCTTCTTTTATGTTCTTAATTATCATCCGCTTTGTTTCAAATAGACGACAATAAAACGACAATAGTGTTTTATAGTGTTTCTATTCGTTGTATTTTATGAATAAATAAAAAAAGTTTTTTTGTAACTTTGAATAACGAGAAAAATTCTTTTGACTTGAGACTTGAATTATACTTAGGTCTATTTTCTTAGATTTATTGTAATAATTTTTTGACAACTGCTTCCAAAAAAGGTTTTATAAACAGTCAAAGAGAGATAAAAATTATTGTAATTAAAAAAATAGCGATAAATAACAGTTGTTTAAATCAATGTTGATACATTCGGAGAAAATATAAATTAGCGAATTGCATTTTTTTATTATTACTATAATTTAGATTGTTTTCTTCTATAGACAATAAGTTTTCCTCTGTTCACGCGAGAAAATTTTAAAAAATATCTTTCGTGCCCAGAGATAAGACGGTTGGGTATACAGAATAATCATTTAAGTTAAAAAGATGTACCTTACCCAATGACATGGGCTCTGGAAATTTTATTTTCTTTGGATAAACAGGATTTTTTTTTTTTTTTTTTTTTTTTTTTTTTTTTTTTTTGGCAAGTTTTCATTTCTATTCTGATTTCGATTTTATTTGGGAGCAGATATCAAAAAAAATTTCAGGACAAAGGAATTTAAATAAAAGGCCTTTCATTTTATAGTTTAGTTTTCAAGTCATTTCAGAACATTACATTTGATTTTATTCTAAAGCCGCTAAAAGACAAGGGGTAGAAATACAGAAATATACTCAAAATATACACTTTTAGAGCTTGCCCAATGCTATTTATAACTTTTTTATGCAAATTTAAAAAAAAGTTTAAGATAGTACTCATATGTAAGTCTACTGAAAATTTTCAACAAACCAAAACAAACATGAATCCCTTTTCTTATTTGACAATTTTTTTAATTAGTTCATACCAAGCAATCCCTTTCGTTAATCATTTAGCAGATTTTCTTACTTTCTTCTTCCCAATCAGCTTCCATACCTTTCAATGATAAACTACAAGGACATTTTTTCAAATTAAAGAATCACCTTCACTTTTCAATAAAAATTTTAGTTTTCCAAAATTTAATTTTAATCCCATCTAATGCTTTCATTCTTTCCACAGTTATCTTTTCAATTCATGTACTACATGTTTTCTTTCCTCAACATCTCTTCTCAAATTTCTTTAGAAACATTCTTGCAAACTCTATTGTTTTAATTTTCCTTCCGTACTACTGTTTCACCTCTATTTTTATGGAAATACAGTGATCAGCCTTTTATTCTTGTAACATTTCATGCATACTATTTCCAGCTTGGCTCTAATACAAACTTAGAGACCATTCTCGAAGTAAATAATGGAGAAAGGCCTTTTCCCCTCATGCTTCCAAGTATCTTCTCAACGAGCAAACTACGAAAACTTTTGAGAAATTCATCTTGACAACTTTAATTATTATTAATAATCCAATTACATCTCAAATTGAAATTTATTGCTATTAGCATTTGATTCTTC
>SEYY01007186.1:32500-45000 GCA_009176605.1 Armadillidium nasatum
AATCTTCCTATTTTTGAAACTATCAACATGATATCTAATGAATTGATTTCACAATATTCAAAAATTATGGGAATGGATCATCCCTCCTTTACCAAATTTTTAAAGTTATCAGTTGAAGATTCCATTTTCCTTTTTCGACGGGGAACTATATAGACAAACTGATGGTCCTTTGGGTCCTACTTATGCACATAGCTTTCTCTCATGTTACGAAAAACAAAGGAACAGTCAATGCCCCTCTGTATTCAAACCACTTTTCTATCGCCGCTACATGGATGACTTCTTCCCAGTTTTCAAGGAGAAAGCTCATCTAAATATATTTCTACATTATATTTATCAGAGGTGGGCATAAGCGCAAATGAAAGCGCAAAGGCGCAAAAGCGCAATTTGCGCGCTTTTGCGTTTTGCGCGAAATTTCGAAAATGTACGCTTTTGCATTTTGCGCTTAACAACTTTTTTAAGAGCGCAAAAGCGCAAATTTGCGCTCTATCTAAATAATTTGCGCTTTTTCGGAAGTTTTTTGAAAATAGCGCTTACCAATTTGTGCTTCGCCATTTGTCTTTAAAAAACAATTTTGGGCTTATATTATTTAATCAGACAAATTTTATTACTATTACTGCTAATTAAAAGTTAATACTTAAACTAGAAATGCCGATATATAAAAAAAATATCGACATATAAAAAATATTAAATTACCCTCGATAATAAAAGATATTATATATATATATATATATATATATATATATATATATATATATTATATATATATATATATATATATATATATATATATATATTATATATATATATATATATATATATATATATATATATATATATATATATATATATATATATATATATATATATATATATATATATATATATATATATATATATATATATATATATATATATATATATATATATATATATATTATATATATATATAATATATATATATATATATATATATATATATATATTATATATATATATATATATATATATATATATATATATATATATATATATATATATATATATATATATATATATATATATATATATATATATATATATATATATATATCGGCTCCGTAGCTCAGTCGAACGAACACTCGTTATAGCAAACGAGAGGTCCAGGGTTCGAGGCCTGGACGGAGCGGGAAACGTGAGCGGTTTCTCCTTGCGCTTAGCTTCGAATGACTCAGTCGTTAAACGAGTACATCAGTGGAGTGCTCTTGCCACTGATGGGAATAATCTCCTGCATCAGCGATAGGCCTGGCCCAGCCAGCGGTATCTGCCGTGGGCCCTTGAAACCCAAGGATCTTCCTCGAAAGATCCCACTGACAGGACGAGTCCTACCAGGGAGAAGAATATATTTATATTATATATATATATATATATATATATATATATATATATATATATATATATATATATATATATATATATATATATATATATATATATATATATATATATATATATATATATATATATATATATATATATATATATATATATATATATATATATATATATATATATATATATATATATATATACTGAATTACATACGTTACTGTAACAAACAAACAAGAAATATTCCTTGAAACGAACATGTCATATGTAAAATAGGGAAGGCTGACTTAACCAACATTCTCAGTGAAGTCAGTTATGTGGCCACAACTGCAGATAGCTGGACTGGACACAACAGGAGTTTTCTGGGCATGACGGTTCACTGGATTAATGCGAATAATTTGAAGAGAGAGAAGGCTGTCCTTGCCTGTAGAGAGTTATCTGTGTCTCAGACCAGCACAGTCCTAGCCAATAATATTACGGATATCCATCAACAATTTGGCGTTCAGCATAAGGTAAGTAAAAATCAATATGAAACAATAACGTAAAACTGAAGAAAATGTATAACTATAAATTAATAAGGAAACTACTAAATTAAAAAAAATTTATCTTCAGGTTGTCTGCATTACAACAGATAACGGTGCAAATTTCTGTGCAGCCTTTCGGGTGGATGCTCATGCAGAAACGGGTGACGAAGAGGAAGAAGAGCAGGTACCGATTCCAGAGATAGTGGTTACACCTGAAGAGATGGAGCAAATTAGTGACCCAGAGGTTCTGCTGACAAAACCTCTCCAACTAGAAAATCTGCTTGAAGAACATGATGCCCTTAGCCTATTTAAACATCACCGTTGCATTTCCCACACATTAAACATCTTGGCTACTAGGGATGTTTCGAATGTTCCTCGCTGGTCCTCTGGTGCCAAGGATCCATTTAATAAGACACTTGCCAAAGCACAGGCATTGTGGAATGCTCAAAACAGGAAAACTACAACTGCTGCGAGAATCAAGAAGGAGTTGGGAACAAAGTTTAAAACACCAAGCGTTACTCGCTGGAACTCCCTATACGATTCTATGAAAGACCTGCTTAAGAACCTTGATGGTAGCATGACACAAATCAACAACATTTGTATGGAACAAAAAAGCCTTGTCTTCCAATATTTAATAAAACTGACAAGGAGGTAATTGCCGAGTACATCGAAATAATGACGCCTATTGCTGTTAGGCTGGATATGTTGCAGGATGAGAAGAATGCGTACGCGGAGGTTCTATTGCCTAACCTCTTCCTCCTCAAGGACAATCTCGTGGAAATTGCAACGAGAGGTGAAAAATTTAACTATGCCAAAAACTTAGTCAACTACTTGCTAAAAGCAGCCAAAGCCAAACAAAGGGAAAGAAAAGGGATTTGAACCGAGGTTCAGCAGTATCTTTGATGATTTTGATTTGCTTATGGCAACAGCCCTGCACCCTTCACTTCAAACTCGGAGTGGCACATAGGTTAAATGAGGGGAAGTATCCCAGCTGTTTAGACGAGGATATTGGATTAAATAAAGTGTAATACTAAATCGAATTTTTTACTCCTCCACATCAAGGCATTGAAGGTGATGGGAACTGAATCTGAAATGGACCCATTTAAGGTGAGCTTATTTTTATAATTTGGAACAAAAACTTTAAGCATCTCTTGTAATATATAATATATATATATATATATATATATATATATATATATATATATATATATATATATATATATATATATATATATATATATATATATATATATATATATATAATATATATATATATATATATATATATATATATATATATATATATATATATATATATATATATATATATATATATATATATATATATATATATATATATATATATATATATATATATATATATATATATATATATATATATATATATATATATATATATATATATATATATATATATATATATATATATATATATATATATATATATATATATATATATATTCACAATACACTGACATAATGTTCAAATGAAACTTAAAAAAGATTTGAGTTCTTGATACCATTTCTAAATATTTCAGAAACTAAGGCCCCACATATCCAGCAGACACCTCTGGCGGAGAAGTTGGGGCCAACCTTGGATAGCTGGGTTGCAATAAATGTTCACCCCTGTTTCCGTGTGAATACCAGGAGATTTGGATGGACTTGGTTATTAAGTATAATACCCCATTAGCCAGCTCAGCGGACGTGGAGAGGTTGTTTAGTTAAGACTCTGACATTGAAAGATCAAAGAGGGCAGCCATGGCATCCAACAATTTTAAAAAATTTTCCTTTATGAAAGAGAATATGACCATGTTCAGAATGCAAGAGGAGAGCTACGAGGAGGAAGAGATCATAGATAATTGAATAAATAAGATCTTTCTCATTTTTTGTTATACATTTGCATCTTTCAAATAAAATTAAAAAATAATTCATCTTTACAAACTTGCGCTCTATTTTTTTATTTTTTATTTTTATTTTTTTTTTTTTTTGCGCTCCTAAATTTGCGCTTTAAAAAAAAAATTAATTTGCGCTTTAAAAAAAATTTTGATTTGCGGACATTTGCGCTTTTGCATTTGCGGACTAAATTTTTTAAAAAATGTCCGCTTTTGCACTTGCGCACTAAGGTTTTCAAATTTGCGCTTTTGCGTTTGCGCTCTAAAGTTTAAAATTTGCGAGCCCACCTATGATATTTAAATGAATACGAGACACAACAGCATGAGATTCATCATAGAACAAGAAGTTAATAAGTCGATATCTTTTCTAGAAGTATATGTTAGACATAGTACTAACATTTTTAAAACATCTATTTATAGAAAAAATACTTCAATCCTTCTTGTCATAAATTATTCTACCAATATACCTTTCAAGTTCATTCTATCAGGCCTATAGCATTTGTTCCATACAGAGATGGAATTTATTAAAATACTTTTCATTTTCATTTATTCCCAAAGTTCCAAGTGGAGAAATGTTTTAACGAATTTCTCACTAAAATCTTTACACCCACTCTTTATTTTCCTAATGTACTTAAACAAAAAATGTACTGTACCTAAAACTACTGTATACAGGATCACTTACATCCCAACTTAATAGAAATATTCTTACTATTCTTGAAGCTACATTCCACTAATGCCAGTTCATTCTTATATATTATGACTCTCTCTTTCAATTCATACTTTCTTCAGGCACAAGGAATCCCTCTCCTAATGCTTTTCAGATCTTCATTAATTTATTTATTTAAGGGTACGAACTGTAATGCGGTGTATGATGGTCAAACTGGTCAGCAATTAAAAGTAAGGATTGATAAGCATAGAAGAGTTTCCTTTTGAACTGACCTTTCTCTTTGTTCTCTGCCATAAGAGACCATGGAGATACTACACACTTTTTCTTCTTCTACTTCTACTAATTTTCAACATTCATCTTGGCTTCTTGATCGTGGGATATTGGAGTCTTTATATATAAAAACTCATTTCAAATCGTTAAATAATCAAGCTTCTTCTATTGTTCTCTTGATTCAATGATGAAGTCCTTTTAACAAAATAGTCTAGCCTTTATATTCTTTCTTGGTGCTGCTAAATTTCGATTTTAGTCTTGGTTTTCATTTATGTTATTTTTATTAGTTTTGTAGTTATTATTTTTTTTAATATTTGTATATAGTTATTGAATTTATAATTTGATTGTATTTTAAAATAGAATTTTGTCAAATTTAGTTTATGCTGAAGACGGGCCAAGATACTGTGTGAAACGTTCAAACCATTCCAATTACATTAAGGTTCACTAGGAAAAAAGCTATCTCAACTTTGCATATATATATATATATATATATATATATATATATATATATATATATATATATATATATATATATATATATATATATATATATATATATATATATATATATATATTGAAACAAGGATAACAAAAAATAAATAAATAAATAAAAATCAATTATCATATAATCGAGCAGATCTTGAACTTCTCCCACAAGCATATATAAATGCAAATCAGCCTCAGGTACTCTAAAAGATAAAAAATAATTCAGAAAATCTATTCGTACACAGTCGCTGAAAACCAAAGGATAAAAAAAGACAAAAATACATTTTGCGATCATGAGATAAATTCTCATCATTATCTGCAGTTTTGAACGATAAAGCCTCTTCAATCTAATGAAAGGCTCTTAGACAATACTTGTGTATTGCATTAAAAAAGAAAAGAACATTCTGACGTAACGCATTGTCAGACCCTAATTGCAAACTAAACTATTCAAGCGTGATGTCTAGCGAAGCAACACGCAAAGAAAGAAAAGAGTTTCTATATGCATGACTAGTTCGAAGCTTTGACCTCAGATGGAAAGAGATCTACAAAAGGATTAGAACTTTTAAGGATTGATACTTTTAAAATAAAATCACATATATATAATATATATATATATATATATATATATATATATATATATATATATATATATATATATATATATATATATATATATATACTGCAATAGAACATTTTAGATCCACCTCCGAACGGCTCCGTTGGTGAGACGTTGGATGACGCTCACCACGTCTACTCTAGACTACCACGACCATCTGATTATTCTGGCTTAGAAAGCTTATCCTTGTTACGTCTGCAAACAACTCACGCTTCCAGTCGTCGATGTGTGAAATTCTTAGCTAACCTTAGTCGTTGTGCATTGTGCTTTGTGCACGACCGTAAGAAGCGGCGAGATGGCAGCCTTTCCACTAGCCAGTCTCGCTTAATGGAGCCATTGTCTGACATTACGGCTGAAATTCGAAAATTTCTTTGGGTCACGAGATCATTCTGAAGCTAACTACTGGTAATAGATACCCTCTGTTTCGAAATGAACTCATCATCAGATGTCGGTCGTCCCTTGTAGCTGTAATTCCCCTCCTGCCCTGTTTGATACCTCTACAGTGTGAACTGGCTAACCATCCGTCTAATCGTGGTATGATGCACACTGATCACATTCACAACATATCTCATACAATGACATTCCTCTATCAGGGTAGATGCTTTTTCGTATTCGTCTCGCTCTTGAAGGCTTGGCCATCCATGCTGTCGGACGTATAAGGTGTAGAACTGCTGCTGAAATACAATGTACAATTTCTGAAACGCAATGGGCAATACAACTGATGAACTCTGCAGGCAAATTAAAACGCCAGAATACATCGTTATGGAATAAACTACCTTCACGCAAAGTCACATGTTGACATAATCTGTTGGACATGTGAATCTGTACTACTTAAACCGTATTCCACCTGCTTCGTAGTAAGCCGTCCAGATTTGAACACACAAAGGGTGGCAATGAATCAGGCGATTTGACACCAATGAAAATATTTAGGTGTTGCATAACAGGTGAAACTCCATTACCGCCATTTTGTTGCTCCTGCTTTAATATTCAGTTGGAATTTAGTTGTGGTGTTGTGCGGTTGCGATAGAGTCGCTGAAAAAGAATATTACAAAAACAGTGATAGTTGCGTTTCAGCTCAGCTTGCACTTCGAAATCAGTTTAAAATATGGGGGACATCAGCCCATGCCATCGAAGCATGGTTTAAATATTTCGAGGAAATAAGTTTTACACTGAAGAAATGAATTGGCAGACAATGTTGCGAAAGTTGAAACGCTTTACAGTAACAGTATCCTATGCATCAACATAAGGATTATGATGAGGAACAAGAACAAGTAAATGAAAAAAAGAGCAAAAAGGAAGGAAAAAGAACAAATAAAAGATGAACTAAAAAAAATGAGTTAAATAAAAGATTAATTTAAAAATAAATTTAATATTAAATTGGCATATTATAACTAAAAATATTGTAATAAAATATAGATTTAAATATGTTGTCTCATATATATATATATATATATATATATATATATATATATATATATATATATATATATATATATATATATATATATATATATATATATATATATATATATATATATATATATATATATATATATATATATATATATATATATATATATATATATATATATATATATATATATATTATATATATTATATAAAATTATTCTATTGAGAGTTACTTAATTATAATTTGTGTTTATTTGCTGTAATTAATGGAAATGTAGATTTTTGGCAGATGTTGCTTTTATTATTATTATTATTATTATTATTATTATTATTATTATTATTATTATTATTATTATTATTATTATTATTATTGTTATTATTTTTATTATTATTATTATTAGTGATATCTCGGAGTGTGGGTGAATGGGTGTAATTCTGTATTACTGTATCATTGCTGTTGAACCGAGAGGTTTGAGTTTTGACTTGAACACAGGTGTTAATTTATGTTGTTATTCCTTGCTGTGAAGTTATGAGGAAAATGTTGAATAGAGAGGGAGAAAGTATTGTGATTTGAATGATTCGGATTTAGAGTTTGTTGTAGAGATTGTGTGCCTGTATAAGATAAAAGCCGTTCATTTTAATGCGAAGTCACAAATCATTCATTATTATTAGGTTTCAGGTTAGTGTAGAATGTGTTCTGTGTTAAATACTTTGCTGATATCAATTGTGACTAAAAACAATCCAGTAGTTGCTGGTGCATGTATTATGTTCTGTTCAAGGTTGACTAAAATGATGATATAGTATGATCCTTCAACATAACAACATAATAATAGTATAGAGCATTGGTATTATGTTGAAGCAAGAAGTGAGGATATATCCTTATAATCTGGAAAGAATGATTTTTTGAAGTTTGTTCAGCCAATGAAGAAAGTGTAGAACTATTCAGCAGTATTATGATTGGTTGAAGGAGTATTTATTTTATTTGAATTTTGGGACGGTATGACAACTCTTCTCATTTTGTAGGTTTACGGTTTAAAAACCAGCATTAATTTTACATTTCAGTATTTGTTTTGTATATTTGTATTGGTCTGTTGATGTGTAGCCTAACTGTTTTATGATTATGTCAAATGTTTCTGCCTTTGTCGATATGATTATTCTTGAGTTGCTATAAATTTGCTATTGTTGTCTAAATTTCAAATAAATTGTTTTTCTCCTATTATAAATCATCTCTTTTCCCTCCCAACCCACTACCGTCAACCTCTCCCTTAAAAAATAACTGAAAATTTCAAAAACTTTTTTCCTGTAAATGTTTAATGAATATATATATATATATATATATATATATATATATATATATATATATATATATATATATATAATATATATAATATATATATATATATATATATATATATATATATATATATATATATATATATATATATATATATATAATAAATAGTTGCATATTTTCGAATTGAAAATGCTTCATCTCTTACATATGAGTTTCCAGTAACAAAATGTGACAAGATGCAAATCCAATTCAGCGTAATTTTTAACTCCTTCTGACAAGATTTTCGTTAAAAAAGTCTCTAAGAATAATTCTTGTTTTTGAATCTGATTTCATTCATCTGTGGTTTCGCTTCTTCTCTTTATTTTCTAATTCTTCTTTCTATCTGTGTCAAATTTATCTTCATACAATCGGGTATAATAATAATAATAATAATAATAATAATAATAATAATAATAATAATAATAATAATAATAATAACAATAATAATAATAATAATAATAGTAATAATAATAATAATAATAATAATAATAATAATAATAATAATAATAATAAATATAAGAATAATAATAGAGTAATAAATAATAATATAATAATAATAATAATAATAATAATAATAATAATAATAATAATAATAATAATAATAATAATAATAATAATAATAATAATATAATAATAATAATAATAATAATAATAATAATAATAATAATAATAATAATAATAATAATAATAATAATAATAATAATAATAATAATAATAATATAATAATAATAATAATAATAATAATAATAATAATAATAATAATAATAATAATAATAATAATAATAATAATAAAGTAAGCTAGTGCAATAAAATAATAATAATAATAATAATAATAATAATAATAATAATAATAATAATAATAATAATAATAATAATAATAATAATAATAATAATTGAAGTAAAGTGTTTCATAAATTTCTAGTACTAGATTTTAAGTGTTAGCTACACTTCAATTTCTTTGGTCCGAGCGCTTGAAGACAAGTTCGAACCCCTCCTGCCTCGAATGCCTTTCTTGGAGTCTCTTTGTGTCTTCCAACAATTGCAGCAGAGACAGCAAAGGAGAAGAGACACCATCATACCAGATATTGTTGACACTAAAGTTATTACAAATTGGCGGCTTTTGGTGGATTTTGACTTCGATACAACGTCTTTCCAATCTTTCAACCAAGTCCATACAGTGTCATTTTTAAGTTCTGAAATATATATATATATATATATATATATATATATATATATATATATATATATATATATATATATATATATATATATATATATATATATATATATATATATATATATATATATATATATATATATATATATATATATATATATATCCTCCTGTGGGCAAAGGCCAGAGGCCTACCAATTTACACCGGAGTTGGGAAAGATCTATATCATGATCGATGGAGGCCGACGTGTCTAGATACACGGCGTTTGAAAGTATATAAGTCAAAAGAAGTTGGGAAAACGGATGAAGAGAGTGTGTTCCAGACTTTACCAGTAGAGTATATGTAAGATTGAGCATAGCGGTTAAGTCTGGGGTCGGAGAGTTGGACAGAGAAAGGATGAGACTGTGTAGAAAGGCGTGTCGCACGAGCTCTTCTCAATGGAGGAGGTATGCGACGAGAGAGTTCAGAATAGCAGTGTCTGTTGTAATAGCGATAGTAAAGAGAGAGTGACGCAACAATTCGACGGGCAGAAAGAGATTGAAGAGAGTTAGTAAGAGCAGGAGAGTTGATAGAGACGAAATGCCCTAGACTCCACCTTCTCTAGGAGAGCTGTGTGTGTGGAACCACCCCAAATGTGCGAAGCATACTCCATACAGGGGCGAACAACACCCCTATACAGAGAAAGCAGTTGGTGTGGCGTGAAGTAATTCTGAAGGCGCCTCAGAACACCCAACCTCTTAGAAGCTTGTTTAGAAAGAGAAGTAATGTGATCTTTCCAAGAAAGATCAAGAGAAAAAGAAACACCGAGAATATTAAGAACAGATGAAGGCTTGAGATTGTGTGGAAGATTGTGTTAAGTGGAGAGATGAAGGAATTGAGTTTTTTGAGGCATTGAAAACAACCATGTTTTCTTTGCCCCAATTTGAAATATGTGAAAAATCAGAGGTTAGTTGCTCCAAGACTACCCTTCTCGAGTCTATCAACTGCTATTGGGTGGGACGTCTTTCAAACTGGAAGGAATAATGAAGGGTGGAGTCATCAGCATAGGAGTGGATAGGAAATGAGGTAATAGAGAGAAGGTCATTAATGAAAAGTAGAAAAGTGTTGGGGATAGGACAGAACCCTGAGGAACACCACTATTAATAGATTTAAAGGAAGAACGGTGGCCGTCTACAACAGCTGCTATAGAACGACCGGAAAGGAAATTAGTGAGAAGATCATAGAGAGAAGGATAGATACCGAAAGAGGGAAGTTTAGAAATCAAAGCTTTGTGCCAGACTCTATCGGAGGCTTTCGATATGTCCAGCTCCACAGCAAAAGATTCACCGAAATGCCGAAGAGCGGAGGACCAAGAGTCAGAGAGAAGGGAAAGAAGATTACCCGTAGAGCGTTTCTTCCGAAAGCCATACTGGCGATCTGAGATAAGATTAGAAGAATTGAGATGTTTCCAAATCTTTTTGTTAAGGATAGATTCGAAAACTTTAGAAAGAACGGAGGTCAAAGAAATAGGACGGTAGTTGGAGGGTTGAGAAGGGTCCCCCTTCTTCGGCACAGGCTAAATGAGCGCACGTTTCCAGCAAGAAGGGAAGGTTGAAGTAGAGAGGCAAAGACGAAATAGTTTACCGAGGCACGGTGCAAGCTTGGAAGCACAAGTTTTGAGAACCACAGGAAGAATACCATCGGGACCGTACGCCTTCTTAGTATTAAGCTCAGAGAGAGCAGAAATGACATCTTTAGAAGAAATTCTAATTTTAGGCATAATTGAGTTAGAGGGGGTTGAAGGAGGAGGAATAGCTCCGGAATCGTCTAAGGTTGAATTAGAGGCAAAAGTTTGAGCAAAGAGTTCAGCTTTAGAAGAAGGTAAAACAGCAGTTGTTACGTCGGAAGATATTAAAGGAGGGAAAGAGAAAAAAGCAAAGTTAGAGTTGACATTTTTTGCAAAATGCCAGAAAGAACGTGAAGAAGAGGAACCAGAAAGATTATTGAATTTTTATAGGAGAAATGGGTTTTTAGTGTTACGAAGGATAGATTTCGCACGATTCCTGGATGAAATATAAGTAGCGTGAGTTTCTGGAGTTTGAAGACGACGGTAATCCCTGAAGGCAACATCCCTGCGGCGGATAGCGCGAGAACAAGCAGAGTTAAACCAAGGTTTGTTAGGTTTAGTAGAAGGGAAAGAATATGGAATGTACGCCTCCATGCCAGAGAGAATCACCTCGGTAATGCGTTCAGCACACTCAGAGGGGCCCCTCTCACGGAAGTAATAATCATTCCACGGGAAATCGAAAAAGTACGACCGCAAGTCCGACCAGCTTGCGGCACCAAAGTGCCACAAACGTTTCCTTTCAATAGAAGGGAGTCTTTCCTGCGAAAGACTTGAAGAGATAGAAGAGGATACAGAGAAAAGAAGGTGATCGGAGGAACCCAGAGGAGGAAAGAGTTTAACAGTATAAGGAGAAGGATTAGAAGTTAGGAAAAGGTCTAGAATGTTGGGTTCATCTCCAAGACAATCAGGGATACGAGTAGGGAGCTGCACCAACTGCTCAAGGTCGTTTTGGATAGCGAAATGGAAGGCACGTTCACCTGCTGTATCATGAGAACTAGATGAAAGCCATTGGAGGTGGTGAACATTGAAATCACCTAATATGATGATTTCAGAGAAAGGAGAAGAAGAGAGAATGTGCTCTATTTTGGAGTTTAAATTGTCGAAGAATTTAGGATAGTCAGTAGAATTAGGAGAA
>SEYY01007186.1:50000-64515 GCA_009176605.1 Armadillidium nasatum
TAGGGTTAAAGAAGAATTCCCGAACATGAACGGTGATATAATGGGGTATGCAGATGATTTAGCTTGTTGGAGTGAAGAAGAGGAAACATTGAGAGGGTTAATGGAGAGTTTTGAGAGAAACTTGAGAGAGGTGGGGCTGAAAATGAACACGGAAAAGACGGTAATTATGAGAGTGGGTAGAGGAGAGGAGAGAGAGGTAGAGATCATCATTGACGGAGAAAGATTAAAAAATGTAGAACAGTTTGTGTATCTGGGTAGTGTTTTTACGAGTAGAGGAGGATGTGTGTGTGAGGTGGAAGCTAGAATGGAAAAATATGGAAGAACAATGAGAGCACTGTTCCCAATTATGAAGGATCGGGTGATGGATATAGAGGTGAAAAGGATTATATTCGATAATATATTGGTGCCCACCCTGACATATGGAGCAGAAACCTGGAGCGTTTCAACTAGGGAAGAAAAAAGGATCGAAGCTGCTGAAATGAGAGTGTTGAGAACGATGATGGGAAAGACGAGAAGAGATAGATTGAGAAATGAATGGTTTAGAGAGAGAGTTGGTGTAGTGCCGGTGTTAAATAGAATCGACGCGGCGAGATTGAGGTGGTGGGGGCATGTGGAAAGAATGCCTGAAGAACGAGTAGCAAGTAGGAGGTGGAGGTGGAGAGTGGAGGGAGTGAGGCCGAGGGGGAGACCGAGGGGAAGATGGAGAGATTGTGTGGAGAGAGCGTTGAGAAGAAATGGACTGCCTGCGATGCAACAACTTTTGGAGGACGGTGTGCTGCTGGAGAGGAATGCGTGGAGGACGATGCTGTCTCCGCTGACAGGCCGTAGGCCTACCTGAGGGAAGACGTAAGACGTAAGTAATATATATATATATATATATATTATATATATATATATATATATTTATATATATATATATATATATATATATATATATATATATATATATATATATATATATATATATATATATATATAGTGTGTGTGTGTGTGTGTGTGTGTGTGTGTGTGTGTGTGTGTGTGTGTGTGTGTGTGTGCCCATGGCGAAAAAAAAACCCTGAGCCTCCCCCTCCCCTCCCCCTGAACCACACCCACACCCAAAAAAAAGTAAAAAATTGTTTGACGTACCAGAAAAAAAATTTTCTTCGTGCCCAGAGTTTTCCTTTTTTATTATAAATGTTTAATTAAAAGAAGTCTTAATAATGGGTTTGAATCTGAAACACTATATTCACACAGTTAATTTTAATTATCTCTACCAAAATCACTACCGGATTTTGTAATTATTTATATTAATAGTAAAGAAACAAACGTTTCTTATACACATTTCTTTAATAAAAGAAACGAATTGTTTGTAATTATATGTAAGGACAAAGAAATTATCTTTATTTTCATTTATAAAGAGAAATAAAATAGTTTGCTCTAAAAGTTACGAATCTGATACTAGTTTGTAAAAGAAAACGATTCTGTCGATGGAGGTAAACGTAAACTCTTCTATTTGTAATTGAGAGAATGAAATTCTGATGATCTTCAATTCTTGATGTTGTTTTTTTTTTTTTTTTTTTTTTTTTTTTTTTTTTTTTTTTTTTTTTTTTTTTTTTTTGAAGTTAGTGATGCTGATTCGACAGAAATTTTGAAAGAATAATTTGATTGTCCTTTGCTTGTCAGTTCCAGGTTGATTTCATTTTTTGCTCAGATAGTTTGAAGCGAGAGAGAGGCAGGCCCGCTGCCAGAGGGGGGGGGGAAGGGGCCAGTACGGGTGCCGTCAGTCCTGTAATTATCTTTACCCATACAGGGACATCCTAAGGACATTTTCTAGATTAGGAAACAGAAACTGCCAAAAAATTATTTAAACTTTACTGCTTTAATCAATGAGGAAGATTGAACATTTCTGGACATTTTTTATTTTTTGAGTAAATTTTTTATCTTAAAAGTACTAGTATCAAATTTAGAGTTGGTTCATAATTGGGCAAGACACGCATATTTGCATTCCTTAAAAATTTCTGTAGTATCAGTTATTTCGGAGATCCACAGATCCTCCTTTTGTTACGATCGATCTAGCTCAAGCTTTCAGAAACAGTGCTAGAAGAACGTATCTAAAAAATTATTGTTAGTATTTTTAAATGTATCTCTACAAAAGTGTTGTAGCCATTATAATTTCGATAAAATAAAAAAAAAAGAAATAAATTTTTCAAATTTTTTCTCGAAAATTTTGGCTCGCAACTTTTTTATATTTTCTTTTCTTTTTTTATATGCATATAAAAAAATCTGAACAGTTAAAAATTAGAAATAAATATTTTTTTAATTTTTTAAATTTTTTTCCAAGATATTTTAGTTACAAATTTTTTCTTCAAGAGAGTTATCAAAAACTGTACATTCAGATAAGTCCTTTGTGCAGTGCTCCTGAAAGTTTGAGCTAGATTAGTCAAGTGATAGGACACTCGCATTGAAAAGAAGGAATTGTATTGGTCAGTCCAAAATTCCTGCACTACCCCTTTTTTTCAAAACGTTTTTGTTGTTTGACCAATCTGATCCAAACTTCCTGGAAAGCTGCAGGAAGACCATGTATTAAAATTTATCGTCAGATAGTTGTTTTATTTTTATCGCTACAAAAAAGGGAGTCAAAATATTCTTTAAAAAAATATTTTTTTTATTTTGGTTACAACTATCAAAAAACCCGACAATATTTTTTTTTGATGTGGTGTTCCTGAAGTGTCCCTGAAAGTTTGAGTTAGATCGGTCTCGAGTTATTAGACTCTCGCATCGAATAAAAGGAAGGCCTGTGGACCTCCAAAACTATTGATACTACAGAAATGCGTATCTTTCCCAACAGAAAAATAATTCTAGAATATAAAAAAAAATTCTAAATATGTCCGAAATTGACTGCCATTAATCGGCCACAAAGACTCTCAATGACCCAATAAAAATGACGAAATCAGTTTTCGTGTTGCTTGAGAGGAAATGTACAAAAGGCATAAAAAAACCATTCTTTAAAAAATCAAGAACCATAAATAGAGACGTTTACAGTTGTTTTAATTAAGAACACCATATAGACCCTAAAGGCCTAAGTTAAAAGTTCATTTTCCTAAAAGTTAATATAGAAAAAAAAAGAGTTAAATTAGAATTTCTATTTTTACGAGTTCAGCTTTTATTCCATTCTCCTATATATTAACATTATAATTTCCTATTTGTTACGGAAAATAATTTGTAAATCGAACAACTATTAATAATTATACAGGGTGATTCACATAGATGTTTAAAAACTTCAACAGATGGAGGGTGACATCATCACAAAGAAATTCCACGGAATACTTATAGGGCCGTGGTTTGACTTCCTGAACAATACGCAGCTCCAGTGTATGCTCCGTATGAGGTTTCAGCACGACTGGGGCCCCATCCCTTCGACACAGGTGGATTGAAATCGATGGTCTCATTCCATGGCCTCCCAGGTCTCCAGACATCAATCCTTGTGACTTTTATTTATGGGGTCATCTAAAGTAGCTGGTGTATGGGGAGAAAATTACAGACAGACAACATTTAATGCAGAAGGTCTAGGAAGGCGCAACACATATTAGAATCGCTATGGACCTCCGGCAGTTGCAGGCAAGTATGGTCTCCGATGCTAGTTAGGAATCCAGGCCGGAGGTTTATATTTTGAACACCTGTTGTAATGGCATCTCCCCTATATTACTTGCTACCTAATAAACTATAGTGTTTGTTTCATTCCCAAATTGTTCCCTCGATATCACATAACGAGCTGTTTAAGGCCCTATATTTATTAGGTTTAATTTCATTGTGATGATGTCACCTTCCGCCTGTCGAAGTTTGTAAACATCGATGTGAATCACACTGTATATAGGGTGATTGGAGCATAAATGTAAAGTCTGAAACGGGTGAGTGAGGATGTCTTTGGGAGCAATTATAACGACATATGTCAAATTCAAATTTATCACACTTTAGATAATGACACATATATTATTTGGTCATAATGGTTCCGAATAACCCTCTATAAAACCCTATTTCAGTCTTTACATCGATGTACAAACGTTCTGTATGTCTGTACAACTGATCAGTGATAATTAACAACATAAATGTATTTTTTGATTAGGCTTATACTTAATTTAAATAAAAAAAAAAAAAAAAAAAAAAAAAAAAAAAAAAAAAAAAAAAAAATATATATATATATATATATATATATATATATATATATATATATATATATATATATATATATATATATATATATATATATATATATATATATATATATATATATATTTTTCTTTCCAAGAAAATCGTTTGCCCCTCCTCAAAGTTTGTTCTGGCTACGGGCCTGATGAGAGAGGCAGAATTACATGATCTTTCAGAGATGAGAGAAGGCTTATAATGACTTCTTGCAATACTAATGTTTTATCATATGTTTTTAGAACCTTAGGTTCTGAAGCTTTTACATGCATAAATATTTTTATTACTGTTAAGAAGTTTCAAACTCTAATAATTTGATATTACATATTTAAGTAACAGTTTGCACTGCTTCAATTTTAAGTCAATTTTTACACAATATATATATATATATATATATATATATATATATATATATATATATATATATATATATATATATATATATATATATATATATATATATATATATATATATATATATATATATATATATATATATATATATATATATATATATATATATATATATATATATATATATATATATATATATATATATATATATATATATATATATATATATATATATATATATATATATATATATATATATATATATATATATATATATATATATATATAGATATATAGTTTACCTTCTAGATGAAATTTCTTGTATAGGTCCTGATATGGAGACTTCTTGGCTTTTACCAACACAAAGAATAAGAGAAGAAAAACTGAAATCTCACAAACAAATTTCATGTTTCATATTACGAACGTTATTTATTTAATACACTGTTATATATATATATATATATATATATATATATATATATATATATATATATATATATATATATATATATATATATATATATATATATATATATATATATATATATATATATATATATATATATATATATATATATATATATATATATATATATATATATATATATATATATATATATATATATATATATATATATATATATATATATATATATATATATATATATATATATATATATATATATATATATATATATATGAACCGACCGGGGCCCCGGCCAAAAATCAGGAAAAACCGGGGTTGCAGGCCGGGGTTAAAATGGCAAATTATACTTAATTTTTTTTTTTTTTTTTTTAATTTTCAGCCGATTCTGCTGAAACTTTCAGTTATATAGATTTTTTACCGGTAAGAAAAGTCCATTTCTAGCGTTTTTCCGAGTCTATTACGGTTAAAAGTTTTATTTTATTTATTTTTTTTTTTTTTTGAAATTTTACCCTTTTTTAATTGAATGGCGGTGCCAAACCACTTCTTTAGAATGAGCTGAAAATTGGACTATTTATTCAAAATTAAATGGGATACAAAAGTCTCTAATAGATTTTGTTCCCAGAGTTATTGGAAAAATGTTATAAGCCAAAAACTGACCAACTACAGAAAAAAAAAATTTTTTGAACTAAAACAATCCACCTTTTCAGACAAAATGTTTTTTTTAAAAAAAATACAACTATGACATTTCCTATTTTTGGTGTGTATAGAGGAGGGGTGGGGCTACAAATTCCTCTATGTACTTTATTCGATGACATTCGTTGGTTTTGAGATATAGCCTTCAAAAAGGTCCATTTTTGGCCAAATTTCAAAAATTCCCAAAGTTTGAGAGGCTATATCTCGCTTCAAACAAAGAGCATTTAAATATGCACTAAATAAATATTGTTGCCCTGCCCTCTTCTAAACAATATTCGCAAATAAAAAAAAATAGTAGGTAGCGTTTTTTATAAATAATTTTTTCCTCCAGAAGGGTACGATTTTTGCAAATTTTTTTTCAAGTGCTTATATAACTTTTTTCTAGACGTGATATCAAAAACCTATTCCCACCAATGCAAGAAATTGAGGGCAAAGGTATTCAGCTAAATTTTCAGCTCATGTGAACCAGTGGTTTGATCCAGTTATTCATTTTTTTCAACTTTGGGTCCAAATAAGTTTCAAACCGTTTTAGACTCAAAAATATGCTCGAAATCAACTCAGAACTTAGTGAAAAAATTCACATACTTTGAAAATTTCAGCTCAATCAGTCAAATAATAAAAAAAATTTCAAACAAAATATAAGAAAATTAAGATTTTTTTTCCTTTTCTGTTTCTTTTGACCGCTCCTTTTCTGCTAGTGAATGTTCATCTTTGTGTTTTGATTTTAAATACTCCAAAAAGATTTGGTTGAAATTTTTTTACTTGTAGCACCCGGAGGTTCTCTTCTAATTTTCTGACTGCAGATGTTAACATTTAGCTATTTCGAGCCTATCCTGAAACATTGTAAAGTATTCAAATACTGCAGAAGCTGATCTTTTAGCCATATTGACTGAAAGTATAAACAAAATAATAATTTTTAAATAATGCAGCTAAATGATACAAGTTTGATACATGGCAATAAAATAACAATGATATGTATAAATACAGGTTAAATTGATAATTTTATATCTTACATTTTTTCAAACTTTACCTTAGGGTCTTACTTAAGTAAACCTGTTGAATCACTATTATGAATTAAAATATTTTTTTTTTTAAATTTTTGTACTTTTTTTAAACTTTAACTATACAAAACTTGTAATTTTTTGATTTTTTTTTTGGAGAAAATGCATATAATCATTAATTTAAGTGAATGTTGGCTATTCTACTCCTTCCTTACAATTAAATAAACCTTATATCTAATTTTCTTAACCTAAAATTTCAGTTCTTTTGACCTCTTTACAAATTTTAGGAAACCCCGGCCAAATGTGGGTGACCCCGGCCCCGGCCCCGGCCCGGCCCCGGCCCCGGCCCCGGCCCCGGCCAAATTCCAACCCCGGTCGGTCCCTATATATATATATATATATATATATATATATATATATATATATATATATATATATATATATATATATATATATATATATATATATATATATATATATATATATATATATAATATATATATAATTTAAAAAATAAAAAAAAAAAAAAAAAAAAAATTCATTAAAATAAAATAAAAAAAAGTAAATAACTATTTGTCAATTTTAAAATTAAAAAAAAAAAAAAAAAAAACTAATTAGTTCGAAAACTAATACGATAAAATATCGATCGACTGATTGTGTCATCGTCGGAGACCAAATCGACTTCTTTTTCCCACAAAAGAAATCGTAACGTAAGATCTTTAAATATATATATCAGAGTTATATCCTGTCGAAAGATGACTTTTTTAAACATATTTCCTATAAATTAAGACAATTTCGTAATATTAATAATAATAATAATAATAATAATAATAATAATAATAATAATAATAATAATAATAATAATAATAATAATAATAATAATAATAATAATAATAATAATAATAATATAAAATAATAATAAGAAGAAGAAGAAGAGTAATAATAAGAATAAATATTAAAAACAAAAATAATAATAATAATAATAATAATAATAATAATAATAATAATAATAATAATAATAATAATAATAATAATATTATTAATAGCAATAATTATAATATTATTTATCTTTTTTATAAATAATAATAAAAATAAGGGAGATAAAAATTGGGACAAACAATAAACTAAAATTAAAATATATAATATATATATATATATATATATATATATATATATATATATATATATATATATATATATATATATATATATATATATATATATATATATATATATATATATATATATATATATATATATATATATATATATATATATATATATATATATATATATATATATATATATATATATATATATATATATATATATATATATATATATATATATATATATATATATATATATATATATATATATATATATATATATATATATATATATATATATATATATATATATATATATATATATATATATATATATATATATATATATATATATATATATATGTACAGAAACGCCACCACTCACGGGCAGAGCCCTTTTCAAGGAAAGTGAAGAAAAACTCACTCAAACACTCACCTAGCGCACATCTCTCAGATGGGCACAGACTGAAGCCTTGAAGAATGGAAGATTAAATACAGGAGGAAAAATAGATGAAGGTAGAGAGTTCCACAGAACAGAGGTGGCTGGAAAGAAGGAGGCTCCACAACGGGCTAGCCTGGTGTTTCTTACATCAACAAAAAATTCATGTGAAAGCAGGGCATCCCTTGTGCAACGAGGGTGAAGCAAAGGTGGAGGAATGCTGGAAGCCAATTCCCTCGAGCACCTGCCATTGTAGTACCTATAGAAAAGGATAGTGCGCCAACGTCACGTCGCAGAGATAGGGGTCAAGAGAGCTTGAAAGTAGGGGACAGTTAATTAATCTTTTAGCTTTAGACTCAACCCTATCCAGAAGAGAGGAGGAGCCTGAGCCCCCCCAAATGTGAGAACAGTACTCCATACAAGGGCGAATAAGACCCTTATATATTTGAAGTAACTGCTCAAAAGAAAAAAATTCTCGCAACCTGAACAGAACTCCCAGCTTCTTAGAGGCCGCTTTAGCAACCATTGTGATATGTGGTTTCCAAGACAATTTATTGTTTCTGTCAAGACTAAGAATGTTAATGTTATTTAACAGGTGAGACGGGAGAACCATCAAAGAGGATAGGAAAGTTGGGAGGTGTTTTTGAGAGGGAGATATGAAGAAGTTGAGTTTTTAAAGAGTTGAATTTCACAAGGTTGCTATCGGGAAATCCCATCCAGATCGGCAAGAATAGAATCGGAAAGTTGAAGACGAGAATCAACTCTAGAAGCAAAAGAGGGAGCAGATTTGAAATGAGTAGAAGAATGTAGAGTTGAGTCATCAGCATAAGAGTGAACAGAGTTAGAAGTGAAGTTAAGAAGATCGTTAATGAAAAGTAAGAATAAGGTTGGAGATAAAACAGAACCCTGAGGAACACCACAGTTGACAGAAAAGGAGGAAGAGGTCGCTCCATCTACAAGTGCCGAAATGGAACGATCTGAGAGAAAACTTGATAAGAGTAAGCAAAGGGAAGGAGGAAACCCAAAGGAAGGGAGCTTTGAGAGCAGCGACGCATGCCATACCCTTTCAAAAGCCTTGGATATGTCAAGCGCCACCACGCAAGACTCCCAGAAGTCTCTAAGGGCAGAAGACCATAGATCAGTAAGATAGGAAAGTATGTCACCAGTTGATCTCGAGCGTCGAAAGCCGTACTGGTGATCTGAGAGAAGAGAATGAGACTCCAAATGATCCAGGAAATGAGAGTTAAGGAGAGTTTCAATAATTTTAGATAGAACACAAGTGAGAGCTATAGGTCGATAGTTAGAAGGGTCAGAGCGGCTACCTTTTTTTGGGATCGTCTGAACAAATGCGCGCTTCCAGCATAGAGGAAAAGTATTAGTATTAAGGCATAGAGAGTAGAGCTGAACGAGGACAGGGGCCAACTCGGAAGCACACTCCCTCAGAACACGAGGGGGAATGCCATCCGGGCCACTGGCCTTCCTGACGTTCATAGATTTCAGGATCCCATGCACCCGATCATGAGTAATTACAGGTAGAGGCATGGGACACCTGAGAGGAGAAGGAGTAGGAGGAGGGATGCCAGAATCGAGCAGGGTGGAATTAGATGAAAAAAGGAGGCCGAAGAGATTAGCCTTTTCAGAAGGAGTATTAGCAACAGAACCATCAGAGCGAATAAGAGGAGGAAAGGCAGATTTACAGAAGTTGTTAGAGATATTTTTGACAAGAGGCCAGAAATTTTTATCAGTAGGAGAGCCATGGAGGTCAGCGCACTTCCTTTTTGTGAAAGCACGCTTAGTCCGTCGAAGAACATCCCTGCAACGATTCCGAACTGAATGAAAATTAGCAAGAGTGATAGGAGAAGGAGAGTTTTTCCATTCACGATAAGCATTGTCTCTCTCCCGAAGGACGAGAGAACAGTTGCCATCGAACCATGGATTTTGAGGAGAAAAAGATTTAATTGAAGATGGAATGAATCTGCCCATCCCCTCAAGGATCACAGCCCCTACCTTTTCTGCAGAGACAGATGCGCTCCCCGAGACAAAGCAAGATTCACTCCAATGATAGTTAGCAAAGAAGCGACGCATTGCCCCCCAATTAGCCGATTAAAGTGCCAGAAAGTACGTTTAGGGCATGGTGGAGCTGTTGGAGAGAAAGCATTATAACTAAGAGCTATAAGATTATGGTCAGAGTTACCAATAGGAGGGAAAATGGTGTATTTATCTAGAAGGAGTAGTGGTGAAGCATAAATCAAGTGTATTCAAGAATTGGTTAGGACGATCTGGAATGTGTGTGGGTTCCCTAATCAACTGCTCCAGATCGTTGAGAATGCTGAATGATCTGGCCTCCCTCCCACCTGTATCAGTATGAGAGAAGCCCAACCATTCAGTGTGGTGTACGTTGAAATCCCCTAAATAGAGGACTTCAGCATTTGGATGAGAAGAAGTGACAGTCTCGTGAGAAGTAGTAAGATATTGAAAAAGAACTGGAAAATCTTTTCCATTGGGGGAGCAGTAGCAGAAACACAAGATAATTGTAGTAGTAGGAAGACAGATTTTGAGCCATAATACATCGAAATTAGGAGATTCTGGATTTACGAGACGTGTCACAGGAGTGTTAATGTTAATATAGGCACAGACACCACCATTTAGTCGGAAATTTTGAAAAAAGTTGTAGTTGGTCAGAGGTTGTTAGAGAAAGAATCCCTGTCCAACTGGGTCTCAGACAGAAGCAAAAGGCTTAGGATGAGAATTAGAGAGGTGATATTCCACAGATTCGATATTAGAGCGAAGGCCACGGACGTTGGCAAAGTCAATAGAGAGCCCCCCCGTCTGCACCCACCCACACACCCTCTCAATCTCGTCATTCGAAGAGCACACAAACAGTCACTCACACTCACACACAATCACACATCACACACCCACGCACACACACAAGAGCACGAACGTACATATGCCAGCAGTAAACGAGGTAAAACGGGGTGTTAAACCAAAAAAAAAAGCTTTTCAAGCAGCCAAAAGAAAAAATAGCAATAATAACAATAACTATAACAACAATAATATATATATATATATATATATATATATATATATATATATATATATATATATATATATATATATATATATATATATATATATATATATATATATATATATATATATATATATATATATATATTTTGCACCAAAACCAGCATGATGCAGGGTAGTGTCGACTGCAGAAAGTATTCATATTCCTGCAACTGCACGCGGGAAAGAGAAAAAAAACTAGTTAAAAATGGTTCCCAGCCTCTAGAACCATACGAAGAACTATTCTTCATTTGTCCTGACTGCGTCGAAGAAAACATCCTTTATCGACCAGAAGTTACCCAGAAAAAGTTTCAATAATTTGAAATTCCAGGATTGTCAGCTTGTGTTCCTCCTTCTTTCCAGCCACCTCTGTTTTGTGGAACTCTCTCCCATCTTCTGTGTTTCCTGCCGAATTTGATTTCAATTTCTTTTAACCCACGTCTGTGCTCATCTAAGAAATTTGCGTTAGGTATGACCTTTAGGTTTTTTCATTCTAATTTTATTTATATTCTTCAAACACCTCCACCTTGAATAGGGCTTTGCCCGTGAGTGGTGGTGATATATATATATATATATATATATATATATATATATATATATATATATATATATATATATATATATATATATATATATATATATATATATATATATATATATATCAGTGATGAGAGAATCCGGCATCTTTCGAATCCGAATCCGAATCGAATTCAAATTCAGTGAATTTTGAATTTCTCGAATCCGAATCCGAATCCATGAAAAAATATTCTAATCCTGTTTCGGATTCGCCCATCACACATACTATATATATATATATATATATATATATATATATATATATATATATATATATATATATATATATATATATATATATATATATATATATATATATATATATATATATATATATATATATATATATATATATATATATATATATATATATATATATATATATATATATATATATATATATATATATATATATATATATATATATATATATATATATATATATATATATATATATATATATATATATATATATATATATATATATATATATATATATATATATATATATATATATATATATATATATACTGTTCAGAAGAGCATTGCCCATTGTAATAACGATTAGACAGAGAATGATGCAACAATTCAACGGGTAGAAAGAGACAGGAGATTTGATAAGAACAGAATAGTTGAAAAGACGAAAATCCCTAGACTCAGCCTTTTCAGAGTGAAATGTGTGTGTAAATCCACCCCAGATGTTTGAATCATGGCGTGAAGAAATTTCAAAGGGACCTCAGTACACCCAGCCTCTTAGAAGCTTGTTTAGAAAAAGAAATAATATTATCATTCCAAGAAAGATCAAGAGGGAAAAAAATACTAAGAATATTAAGGACAGATGAAGATTTGAGTTGTATGTTTTAAAGACATCAAAGTTGTTTGGAATATTAGTCAACTAAAAAGATGGAAGATCTGAGGCTTTGAGGCATTGCAGACAACTACGTTTTCTCTGTCCTAATAAGATACTCAAGAAAGATCAGAAGTTAGCTGCTCCAGAGCTACCCTCCTAACAATAAATAATAGGGTTGGCTGAAGGGTAGAATCATCAGTATAAGAATGGATTAGTGATTAAATAGTTTAGAGAAGGTCAAAAATGAAAGGCAGAAAAAAGAGGATAGAAGAGATCCCTGAAGATCATCATTTTTCATAAATAGATTTAAAGGATTAGTGGTGGACCTCTACAACAGCAATTGTAGAACAACTGGAAAGGATATCTCAGAGAGAGATGACGTAAGAATAAAGATTAGATATGAAAGTTTTATGACATGCTCTATCGAAAGCTTTTGATATGTCTAGAATCACAACTATAAATTCCCCTTAATACCGTATAGCAGCGAATCAAAAGTCAAAGAAAACAGAAAAAAGATCACCAATAAAATGTTTCTTTCAAAATACGCTGGTTCCTCATTACACCTATCGATATAAATTCACTTCATTTTTCTTTATTCGAATTCATCATGTAAAAAAAAAAAAATTTAAAATAAGAACAAGAAACAACAGGCTACACATATACAATTAAAGAAGGGGCCCAGAAGAGAAAACAATTAACAAAAATTTTAATTTTTCAATCATTTCGTCTTTTTATTTAAATCAAATTCTAATAGCAAAATGTTTATTAAATGTATTAAGAGTACAGTTTAACATTGATAATTAATTTAATATTAATTATATATATATATATATATATATATATATATATATATATATATATATATATATATATATATATATATATATATATATATATATATATATATATATATATATATATATATATATATATATATATATATATATATATAAAATAAACGTCATAGCCAACAATGAAGATATAGAAATGAGGTTTACATAAATAGTTTAATACATATATGAGTAATAATAATTAATATTAGACGTTTCGAGTCTAACGAGATTCATTATCAAAAATATCTGTAAAATGAGATACAAAAAAGTAAGTTATAAAATCAATTATATCACGAAACAATAATTGCAATATATAAACAATTTGCAAGACAAATAGGCTCTAGATAGTAAACAGATTTATGGAGAACTGAAAGTGAGATTTTTACACTTTGTTTTTTACGAGGTTGGTGTAATGATTGGAATATTTATATTTTATGGATGTGTTAATAATATTCGATATAAAAGTTGGACACACACACACACATACACATATATATATATATATATATATATATATATATATATATATATATATATATATATATATATATATATATATAATATATATATATATATATATATATATATATATATATATATATATAGCTGTGATGTTGGAAATACTTTTTGCTTAGTATGACCTAGATCAAAATTCAGCTCCCTCTATGACTACCTTACACATAAGAAATTTAAGGCAATCAAACTCACTGCAATAGACAACAATTTTTTAATTATAGTCAGAAATATTAATTAAGATACTATATTATTTTAAACCACTCAGATAATAAGGCACAGTAATAAATACCAATTATTTTCTTTAGATACCACCAAAACAGTATATTTCAGGTCTCATAATAATTATATTCTCTAAACGGTTCAACCGGACCTCAAAAATCGAAAACCACAGTTGCCAGTTTTAAAAGTTTCCAAATACTATTTAATTTATAAAATCTATTAAAATACATTTACAATAAAATAAACA
>SEYY01007187.1:0-2500 GCA_009176605.1 Armadillidium nasatum
ATATAATATATATATATATATATATAATATATATATATATATATATATATATATATATATAAATATATATATATATATATATATATATATATATATATATATATATATATATATATATATATATATATATATATATATATATATATATATAATATATATATATATATATATATATATATATATATATATATATATATATAATATATATATATATATATATATATATATATATATATATATATATATATATATATATATATATATATATATATATATATATATATATATATAATATATATATATATATATATATATATATATATATATATATATATATATATATAATATATATATATAATATATATATATATATATATATTATATATATATATATATATATATATATATATATTATATATATATAATATATATATATATATATATTATATAATATATATATATATATATTATATAATATAAATATTATAATATTATAAAATTCTACTTCACTATCAAAATATTTTCTGGATGCATATTTACATATTAATTGGGGAATCATGGTGCCAAATATATATATATAGGATTCTAAAGAATGGAGGTCAGGTTCACATTCAGAGTTCAAAATTTTAAAATTTTGAAGAGAATGAGAGTTAATGACTGAATGCGAACAGAAAGACTTCGTGTAGTCTTTCCTATGTAGGTGGCATCGTAGGTACCACACTTGTATTTGTATATCACTGATGGGCATAAAGGTAAGGGAAGGTTTCTTTAACTTTGAAGAAACTTAGAATTTTATTTTCATTCGAGAACACTAATTTGAATTTTAACTGAGGGTAATTTGTTTTTAAGATGCATTTAAATTCTGCTTTCAATTTCACAGCTCATTCTCCCCATAAAAGGTAATTTCATATGCAGGGTATCTTTTGGTACTGTTAATACAGTAGAGCTCTTTTGTAGAAATTTTAAATTAAGTTGATTCCTAAATGCTTTATCAATTACGAATCCTGGGAATTCATTCTTTAGAAATAGAGTATTTAGAAAGCTCAATTCATTCGAGAGATTATTATATGTAGATGAGATCTTATTTGCTCTTTCGAAAAGTGTTTTAATTAAATTGATTTTATATACATGTGGGATAAAAGAACTGAATTTAATAGTTAATTCTGTGAATGTGGGTTTCCTATAAAGGCTGGTTTGAAATTTGTTGTTTTCCTTATATATTTTTATATCAAGAAATACCAAGGAGTCTTCTTCTTCGACATCCACTGTAAACTTGATATTTGAATGTTTAAAATTGATAAGTCGTAAAAAGATATAAATTTCATTTCTGGAATTAAAAAAGTAGAAAGGAATCGCCTGAATATTATCTGTAGAAAACCGGTTTAAATTCCTCCGGACATTCATTAAGCCAAATAGATGCGAAATGGAATATGAAAATGTTACTTAGAGTAGATCCCAAAGGACTATCCATAGCAACACCATCAATCTGCTTTTAAAATTTTCCATTAAATAAAAATATATCTTTGGTCGCAATGTGAAATAATTTCTCAAAACTAGATCTATCCAGACCATTAAGAGTGAAAGCATTTGTAAATAATGAATTAAATATGGATGTCCAATGTTTCTCTCAAAGGTACGTTTGTAAACAATCTTTCAACGTCGAAATTTGTCACAATATATTTATTAACTTCATGAAAATTTAAGATTTATGTAACGAAAGAGAACGTATCTTTAATTGTATTTTTTTACCAAGTTTATCTAAAATCGGAATAACAAATTTTGAGAGATTATAATTTGCTGTGATAAGAGCAGATAAAATTGGACGGATGGGCTAGTTAGGTTTATGAACTTTTAAAGTACATATAATACACCTCGTTTGATACCATATGAATAAAGAGAATTAAAGACTTCATCATCAATTATTTTAAAACTTTCCAATTTTCTAAGTAATCTATTAATTTCATGTACTGAATGAATAGTTTTAGACAATTTTGGTTAAGATTTCAAATTTAGTATTAAAAGATGAACATATTTACTACTTTACTGATACAGCGCTCTTTATCAAAAATATAACACCAACACCTTTGTTAGGCCTAATTATTATCAAATCATTCTTTTGTGAAAGTTTCTTTAGGTTGTCAAAATTAGTTTTAGATCAAAATATGTCCAAACTTTCCATGGTTTAAAATTTTGAAATGATGAAAAAGCCAAATTTTTAATATCGTTAAATATTCATTTTTCTTTTTCCTAGATAAATTTAAATAATGAAGAATCTTTAAGACGATTTAATAATATTTCAAAAGGAAATAAACACCTGCATAGTTATAATTTTGAAGGAATTATTCCAAAGTTTAATCTTTTTGCAAAAGAGTCTTTTATACTTTCATTTAACCGAGAGGAACTATAGCTGAAAATTGCATTGTCAGCATTCATATTTTCAGAGTTTAATTGATAGTCCAAGTTTAAACAATTTCAGGCTCCGGCTTTGAATCCGATTCCA
>SEYY01007187.1:12500-17500 GCA_009176605.1 Armadillidium nasatum
GTTATGATAGGTTACTTCTAGTGTAACAAAACTCTAGAAATATTGATCATGCAAGTAACAATAACAGAATAATAATAATAATAATAATAATAATAATAATAATAATAATAATAATAATAATAATAATAATAATAAAATAATAATAATAATGATGATGATAATAATAATAATGATTACAATAAATACTAATATTACTACTACCAAGAATAATAATAATAATAAATACTATTATTACTATTACTACGAATAATAATAACAATTATAATACTACTATTAAGAATAATAAAAATAATTATAATTAATAATAATGATAATAATTATAATTTAAATGTATTCCCTATATTGTTATATTATCAATGAATGCGACTACGACAAATGAGTTTGTGATGCGAAAGCTGCACAAAAGAACCAGTGAGGAGCAACTGCAAATAATGAATGCCAAATTAAAGCCCAAATATTCTGCATTATCATGACTGTCGTAAGAGAAGGAAAACATGTTTTCCTTCGCAATTAACCAATGTCGCCTTTTATTGCCCTAATTTTAAACTAGAAAAGGAATGGATGTCTAATTAGCCTTTTGTGCAAGACAGTAAGAGTAGAGGGAGAAGGAGGGAGTAGGGGAAAGAAAGGAGGATGATTAGGAGGAGGGAAGGTAAAGAATAAGGAAGAAGCGAAACAGAAAAAGAGGAAGGAAGGTTGATGTTTAAAAGGCAAAGATAAAAATGATTTTAAAATATGGGATCAAATTAGTTTTAACTTACTCAAATTTACGAAAAAAAAATGACAAGAAAATTAAGGATTTGAAAAACATGATGAAAAGAGAGAGAAAGATTGAGTGCATGGGAATACAATGGCTTACTCATATATATATATATATATATATATATATATATATATATATATATATATATATATATATATATATATATATATATATATATATATATATATATATATATATATATATATATATATATATATATATATATATATATATATATATATATATATATATATATATATATATATATATATATATATATATATATATATATATATATATATATATATATATATATATATATATATATATATATATATATATATATATATATATATATATATATATATATATATATATATATATATATATATATATATGAATATATATATATATATATATATATTATATATATATTGTATTACTGTGGCAATTAATTCCCACGTTTAGTATTCAGCTATTATATACTGCAAAAATTGTCCTAACGAATCGTTGGGACAATTGACAAAAATGTCAGTAAATTTTTTAAAAAAGAATAGACATGTTAAGCATAAGTCGCTTCACCGATTTATTACCTAATAAGAAAATAACTGAAAAAAAATGTTATGGCATTTTTATCACTTGTCCCAACGATTCGTTAGGACAATTTTTGAAGTAAGTTAATATAGTAAATATTTATATTAAATTTTAAGTATTTTAGAGTTAATAAAATTTTTTTTTTTCTGAGCACCTTTACTTTAGATTTCCCAAATGTTTTCAAAATTTTTCCAAAAATCTTTTCAAAAATCTTTTCCAAAATCTTTTCCTAAATCTTTTCCAAAATCTTCCCAAAATGTTTTCCAAAAACTTCCCAAAATCTTTTCCAAAATCTTTCCCAAAATCTTTTTTTCCAAAATCTTTCAAAAATCTTTTCCAAAATCTTCCCAAAATCTTTTCCAAAATATTTCCCCAAATCTTTTCAAAAATCTTTACAAAAATCTTTTCAAAAATCTTTCCCAAAATCTTTTTCAAAATCTTCCCAAAATCTTTTCAAAAATCTTTCCCAAAATCTTTTCAAAAATGTTTCTTAATCTTTTTAAAAATCCGTTCAAATGCAATGAATCAAATTCTTCGACCATTACGCAGATTGATTGATGTACTCCAGATTTAAACAGATATAGAGAGGGTTTCTCGAACGTCATTTAATATGCATAGCTGTAGAGACAATAAGAGAATATCAAAATTTTAAAATTTAATCAATTTAAAATAAAAATAAATATATATTTTTTTAATCACACAACAGAAATTTGATTTTCATTTTACAAATGGAATATAATCATTTTAGGCATGCATTTATCCTATGAAAAATTAGGGGGAAAGGATGGGATGAGGGTGGGTAAGTAGTGGGGTCTAGCTCCCCCCAGGATATTTACACTCAGATACACCCTAGAGATTCGATGAGGGTGGGCAAGTAGTGGGGTCTAGCTCCCCCCAGGATATTTACACCCGGAGTCCACTTTTCCAGATCACCTTTCCTGATACTTCCTCATTTTGGATTGTGATTTAAATCTATATTAAAAAATTTATAAATAATCTTATTAATTAGACTCTAGCTCTAATAATAAATAATAAATACTATAAATAAAATTTTAAAAATATGTATTATTTCATAATAATAATAATAATAAGATTATTATGTATTGATTTAATTCTTCATGAGTTACTTGATCACAAATAAAAAATTATATCTGACAAGAATTTTTCTTATATCCTGAGTATTTATAAAAACAAACAAAGATAAACAATGATTAATTATTCCGACGGAATTTCTAATAATTCTAAATATTGACACTTGCGTTTCAATAAATAATCTTCTAAGAAGAAGCTTTGTCCACACTCCATTGTTTTAAACATTTCTCTTTCGGGAAGATTTATCAGTGGATATTGGTAAACTTCCTTTATTGAGACCACAATAGCTTTAGGAGCTTTATATGAACAATATATGAACAATATATGAAAAATATTACATGGACGAAACTCCCACACATACGCAGATATTTATCCATATTTTCATTTAACGAAATCTGCCAATATATATATATATATATATATATATATATATATATATATATATATATATATATATATATATATATATATATATATATATATATATATATATATATATATATATATATATATATGTACAGTCGTCAACAGAAGTTCGTTCCTATTAAGCTGGAAATAAATATTTATATAAAATGGAGATCATTTCAGGTTCAGCCAATCACAGTTCAATTAAGCCCAGCTCAATGTTTTTATTTTCTTTTTATTCAAAATAGAGCTTTTATGAAATGATCTCCATTTTAAATAAATATTTTTTTCCAGCCTAATAGGAACGAACTTCTGTTGACGACTGTACTTTTCTTATTTTTCCCCCCTTGGACCTTCCTCATTATAAGGGCCACACTAATTTCAGGAAATCCGCAACGATAGATACTGTAAGAGGGAAGTTTAGAAATTAAAACTTTGTGCCAGACTGTATCGAAAGTTTTCGATATGTACAGCGCGACAGAAAAAGATTCACCGACATGTCTAAGAGAGGAGGACAAAGAGTCAGAGACAAGGGAAAGAAGATCACCAGTAGAGATCAGAAATAAGATTAGAAGAATGGAAATGTTTCCAAATCTTCCTGTTAAGGATAAAATCGAAAACTTTAGAGAGAACGAAGATCAAAGAAATAGGACGGTAGTTGGAGGGTTGAGAGGGATCCCCCTTCTTTGGTACAGGCTGAATGAGCACAACTTTAAAGCAATATGGGGAGGTTGAAGTTGAAAGACATAGACGAAATAGTTTACCAAGGTAGGATTCAAGCTCGGAAGCACAAGTTTTTAGAACCACAGAAGGAATACTATCAGGACCGTAAGCCTTTTTAATGTTAAGCTAGAAATGACATCTTTAGAAGAAATTTTAATTTTAGGCATAAATGAATTGGAGCGGGTTGAAGGAGGAGGAGTAGCTCCGGAATCGGTCTAAGGTTGAATTAGAGGCAAAAGTTTGAGCGAAGAGTTCAGCTTTAGAAGATGAAACTGCAGTTGTGCCATCAGAAGATTCTAAAGGAAGGAAAGAGGAGGAAGCAAAATTTGAGTTGATATTCTTTTGCAAAATGCCAGAAAGAGCGCGAGGAAGAGGAACTAGAAAGATTATTGCATTTTCTACGGAGAAAAGAGTTTTAGTGTTACGAAGGATCGATTTTGCACTATTCCTGGATGAAATGTAAGTTACGTGATTGTCTGGAGTTTGAAGACGACGGTAATCTCTGGATGTAGCATTTCTGCGGTGGATAGCACGAGAACAAGCAGAGTTAAACCAAGGTTTGTTAGGTTTATTAGAAGGGAAAGAAAATGGAATGTACGCCTCCATGTCAGAGAGAATCTCCTCAGCAATACGTTCAGCACAATCCGAGGCACCCCGTATTTTTTTTTTTTTTTACAGAAAATTGACGAGTTAATTGAATATAAGTTTTATTAATAAAAATATCTAAAAACCACAAGGAGTTTTTTTGTTTCTTTTCCACGTGTAAATTTTATATTGGGGAGTTTATTGTTAAGAAAGGATGAGACTGTGTAGAAAGTCGGGTCGCACGGGCCCTTCTCAATGGAGGAGGTATGCGACGTGAGAGTTCAGAAGAGGAATGTCCGTTGTGATGGCGATAGTATAGAGAAAGTGATGCAACAATTCGACGGGGAGAAAGAGACTGGAGAGAGTTAGTAAGAGTAGGAGAATCGATGAGACGAAAAGCCCTAGACTCCACCTTTTCGAGAATAGCTGTATGTAAGGAACCACCCCAGATGTGAGAGGCGTACTCCATACAGGGGCGAACAACACCCCTATACAGAGCAAGCAACTTGGGTGGCGTAAAAAAACCACGAAGGCGCCTCAGAACACCCAACCTCTTAGAAGCTTGTTTAAGAGAGAAGTAATGTGATCTTTCCAAGAAAGATCACGAGAAAAAGAAACACCGAGAATATTGAGGACAGATGAAGGTTTGAGTTGAGTATTTTCGAAGAAGATATCATAGTTGTGTGGAAGATTGTGTCGAGTAGAAAGATGGAGGAATTGAGTTTTTGAGGCATTGAAAACGACCATGTTTTCTCTGCCCCAATTTGAAATACGAAAAAGATCAGAGGTCAGTTGCTCCAAGGCCATCCTTCTTGAATCTATCAACTGCTTTTGGGAG
>SEYY01007187.1:22500-25000 GCA_009176605.1 Armadillidium nasatum
GAAATGGTGTAATGTATAAAATATATATATATATATATATATATATATATATATATATATATATATATATATATATATATATATATATATATATATATATATATATATATATATATATATATATTAACAAAATTTTTCACAATTCACAGTGAGAAGTAATGAATTACAATAAAAATTAAAAAGAATGAATAAGATAAAATAATGAATGCTAATATGATAACAGAATACATTCCTTTTTTGGGATCCAGCTCCACCCACAATCCTAGAAATGGCTCCGACTCCGCCAAAATCTTTCTGCCCCACAGCTCCCGGCTCTAGGGTCCAGCTCCTGCTCCCCAGCCCTGAATATATTTCAAAATTTTGAAACAAGATCCAAAAATTTTTACTACTGATTTTTAGAGTTCTCCGTAGCCCAGTGGTAGACCGTTGGGAAATGAATCGAAGTATAGTGGTTCGTATACTCGTCGATGAGTTCGTTTCAAGCTCAATAGATGGCGCCAGCGACTTCATTTTCGATAAATATTAGGCTAGCGATATATTTTCAGTTTCGTATTCAAATATGATACATAGCCAACGGTTAGGTTGTAAATACATTTCGTACGTGATACTTGCTAAAAAAAAAGGAAAATGACCGTTATAGGCTAGAATTTATAATTTTACGCAAGTTTTAACATTGGAATATTTATTGGTTCTTATAGGGTACAATGTTTTTTTCATAGGATAATACATTTGGTTCCTATAAGCTTTGTAGGGAGTTTCCAATATATCTTATGGGAAATTTTACTATGTGTCCTATGAAAAACTGATCTTATTTTAAGATGGGTCATCATAGGAAACAGCGTGGCTTCCGATAAGAAAAAGGTTCATTGGTCCTACAGAAGCCAATAATAGGAAATTTAACAGGAACCATTGAAATTTTTTTGCTGGGTTGGAAACACACACACAACTCAACTCTTCTCCTTTTCTAAATATTCTTGGCATTTCCTTTAAATCTGTTTAAATCTGTTAAAATCTGTTTTAATCTGTTAAAATCTGTTTTAATTTGTAAAAATCTGCTTTAATATGCTAAAATCTGTTTTAATCTGTTAAAATCTGTTTTAATTTGTTTAAATCTGTTTTAATCTGTTAAAATCTGCTTTAATTTGTTAAAATCTGTTTTAATCTGTTAAAATCTGTTTTAATTTGTTTAAATCTGTTTTAATCTGTTAAAATCTGCTTTAATTTGTTAAAATCTGTTTCAATCTGTTAAAATCTGTTTTAATGTTTTAATCTGTTCTTTCGTTTTGATATCGAAAGTGATGCATTTGACCAACGAGACTGTTAAATAGAATCTGCTTTTACTAAGCCACAAATCTTATTTCAGATATGAAAGGTCTTTCATTTTTTGATACATTTTTTCCTCTTTATTACTATCTGAAAACTCGTGTTGGTAAGGATGATCTGCTGTAGGAGGAAAGCCATTCCTGTAATTCATAACTTCAAGATTTTCAACCTTGCAAAACAAATGAAAATTAGATCACTGGTGCTAGAGTTTAAAAATAATAATAAAAAAATAGAGAAAGATAATTTATTTTATTTATTTATTTATTTTTTATTTATTTATTTCACCTCTGGTGGGCAAAGGCCAGAGACCTACCAAAATTTCCACCTGAGTTAGGGGGAAATTCGGGAACCTGGTCAAATTAAAGGCCGACACGACCTTATCAGAAGGCTAAAGTACATTTCCTCAAATTATCCAAATGAAAATATTCAAAAATGAACTTCAATTTCGTTATAGTTCTTTTTGGTGATTTATGAGAAAAACAACTAATTATACCAAGGATTAAGAAAAAATTTAGTTAATAAATGTTTAAAAGCATTGTAACGAAAATTTATTGCTACACAGTAAAAATTGTCCTAACGAATCGTTGAGACAAATGGTAAAAATGTCACAGTAATATTTTCAGTAGAAAAAAGACATGTTAAGCATAAGAAAGTCGCTTCACCGATTTATATTTTAATAAGAAAATAACTAAAAATGAAAATTTGACATATTTAAGACTTGTCCCAACGATTCGTTAGGACAATTTTTATAGTACTATGTATACTTTCAAGTTCCTGAAAAATTACAGTTTTTAAATTTCTTTCAAATGTACTACCTTATATAAAAAATAATTTTTTGTACTGTACACAAAAGCATTTAAATCAAAATAAATAAATAAATAAATAAATTTTAAAATTTGTATAATTTGAAATTGTAAATAATTTTTATTTTTGCAGGCCTCAAATTATTCAAAATTCATAATACTTTCAATAAAATCTTAAAAGTTTGCAAATTTTTTTTTCTTTTGTATGTAAGATAGAATATATTTTCTAGCCTCTCGTTCGTAAATATGGTTCGTAGTGTGTGTGTGTGTATGTGTGTGTGTGTGTGTGTGTGTGTGTGTGTGTGTGTGTGTGTGTGTGTGTGTGAATTGGCCTCATCATCCAGAACTGTTTTTTAAAGGCAATAAAGATAATA
>SEYY01007188.1:0-15000 GCA_009176605.1 Armadillidium nasatum
TCCTATTTCTTTGACCTCCGTTCTTTCTAAAGTTTTCGAATCTATCCTTAACAGGAAAATTTGGAAACACCTTAATTCTTCTAATCTTATCTCTGATCGCCAGTATGGCTTTCGTAAAGAACATTCTACTGGTAATCTTCTTTCCCTACTTTCTGACTCTTGGTCCTCCGCTCTTCGGGGTTCCGGTGAATCTTTCGCTGTGGTGCTAGACATATCGAATCCTTTGATAGAGTCTGCCACAAAGCCTTGATTTCCAAACTTCCCTTCTTTCGGAATCTATCCTTCTCTCTGTAACCTTTTCTCTAATTTCCTTTCCGGTCGTTCTATAGCAGCTATTGTAGACGGCCACCATTCTTCCTATAAATCTAAATTTTTAATAAGGATCTTCTCTCTATTACTTCGTCTCCTATACACTCCTATGCCGATGACTCCACCCTTCATTACTCCTTTCAATTGATAGATTCAAGAAGGATGATCTTGGAGCAACTGACCTCGTGACCTTTCTCGTATTTCAAATTGGGGCAGAGAAAACATGGTCGCTTTCAATGCCTCAAAAACTTAATTCCTCCACCTTTCTACTCGACACAATCTTCCACACAACTATGATATCTTCTTCGAAAACACTCAACTCAAACCTTCATCTGTCCTCAATATTCTCGGAGTTTCTTTTTCTTGTGATCTGTCTTGGAAAGATCACAATTTTTCTCTCACTAAACAAGCTTCTAAGATGTTGGGTGTTCTGAGGCGCCTTCGTGTTTTTTTTACGCCACCCCAGTTGCTTGCTCTGTATAGGGGTGTTGTTTGTCCCTGTATGGGGTACGCCTCGCACATCTGGGGTGGTTCCACAAATACAGCTCTTCTCTAAAAGGTGGAGTCTAGGGCCTTTCATCTTATAGACTCTTTTGCTTTTACTTACTCTCTCCAATCTCTTTGTTCCCGTCGAATTGTTGCGTTACTTTCTCTATACTATTGCTATTACAACGGACATTGCTCTTCTGAACTCTCACATCGCATACCTCCTCCATTGAGAAGGGCTTGTGCGACACGACTTTCTACACAGTCTCATATTTTCTCTGTCCAATTCTCCGACCCCAGACTTAACCGCTGTGCTCACTCTTACATGTACTCTACTGGTAAAGTCTTGAACACACTCCCTTCTATTTTCCCAACTTCCTTTGACTTGCACATTTTCAATTGGCGTATGTCGGGTCACGTCGGCCATTAGCGACCAGATTCATAATGTTCCCCAATTCTGGTGGAATTTGGTGGGCCTCCGGCCTTTGCTCACCAGAGGAGACAAAAAAAGTTATATATATATACCGTATATATATATATATATATATATATATATATATATATATATATATATATATATATATATATATATATATATATATATTATTAAATGCTATTTGTTTAAAGAGAGATATAGCCTAAAAAACTTTGGGAATTTATGAAATTTGGTAAAAAAATTGACCGTCTTCAAGGCTATATCTCGAAACCAACGCATCGCATTGGTCTTCAAGGCTATATCTCGAAACCAACGAATCGCATTGAATAAAGTATAGAGAGGAATTTGTATCCCCATCCCTCCTCTATACACCCACCAAAAATAAATGTTATAGTTGTAGTTTTTTTTTGTTTTAATTTTTTTGTCCAAAAAGGTGGATTTTTTTTTTTTTTCAAAAAAAAAATTTTTTTTAATAGCTATTCAGTTTTGGGCTTATAACATTTTTCCTGTAACTCTAGGAACAAAAGTCTGTTACAAGTTTTTGTTGCCAATAGAATTCTGAATATACAGTACAAATTTCAGGTCATTCCAAAAAGTGGTTTGGCCTCGCCATTCATTTGAAAAGGGTAAAAAGAAGAAGAATTTTTTTTTAAATAGTTATAGACTCAAGAAAAACTAAAAAACTGGGAAAAGCTATAAACACTGAAAATTTCAGGAGAATCGGATGAAAATTAAAAAAAAAAAAATGAAATTGGATTGTCCCCTTAAGTATAATTTCCCATTTTAACCCCGGCTGGCAAACCTCGGTTCTCCCCAATTTTTAGATGGGGCTGGGGCCGGGGTCAGTAAAAATGGCCGGGGCTGGGGCCGGGGCCCAGGTCGGTTCTTTTATATATATATATATATATATATATATATATATATATATATATATATATATATATATATATATATATATATATATATATATATAGGGACCGACCGGGGTTGGAATTTGGCCGGGGCCAGGGATGGGGTCACCCAAATTTGGCCGGGGCCGGGGTTCTGGCCGGGGTTTTCTAAAATTTGTAAAGAGGTCAAAAGCACTGAAATTTAAGGTTAAAAAAATTAGATATAAGGTTTATTTAATTGTAAGGAAGGAGTAGAATAGCCAACATTCACTTAAATTAATGATTATATGCATTTTCTAAAAAAAAAAAATCAAAAAATTACAGTTTTGTATAGTTAAAGTTTAAAAAAAGTACAAAAATTAAAAAAAAATATATTCTAATTCATAATAGTGATTCAACAGGTTTACTTAACCCTCGCGACTACGCGTCGTTCGGTTATACATCCATCTACGCGATGGACCTTTTTGGTCCATCCATATATTTATTAAAAATTTTAGGTTTTTTATATTTTTTTGGAACTTTTAGCATAGCCATAATGTAATTATGTCCTTTCTTAGTTGTTTTAGCCAATATTTTAACTATTATGTTTGCTAATACTATTTTTAATAAATTTTACAATTAAATGTTCTCAAATAAATCTCGAAAAAAATCAAAGTTAAAAATTCATTAAAAATTAATAAAAAAAAAATAAAAAATTAAATAAATTATAATGATTTACTACAGTATTTATTCAATACTGAAGGAAAATAACAACTTTTTTTTTTTTGGATTTTTATTTTTCAGGCCAATTTTTGGTCACCCACACGCGACTACGCGATGGACTTTTTACGTCCATTCCAACTTTGAACACCCATGTTTTTTTTCTTTTCCTTATACCTAATCCAAATTTTTTTCCCATCTTCTTGAACCTTTTTCTGAGGAATACCTGGAAGGAGAAAAAAAAAGATTAAAAAAAATATGAAAAATTTAAAAAAAGAAAAAGTCTGGACGCAAAAAGTCCGACGCGTAGTCGCGAGGGTTAAGTAAGACCCTAAGGTAAAATTTGAAAAAATGTAAGATATAAAATTATCAATTTAACCTGTATTTATACACATCATTGTTATTTTATTGCCATGTATCAAACTTGTATCATTTAGCTGCATTATTTAAAAATTATTATTTTGTTTCTACTTTCAGTCAATATGGCTAAAAGATCAGCTTCTGCAGTATTTGAATACTTTACAATGTTTCAGGATAGGCTCGAAATAGCTAAATGTTAACATCTGAAGTCAGAAAATTAGAAGAGAACCTCCGGGTGCTACAAGTAAAAAAATTTCAACCAAATCTTTTTGGAGTATTTAAAATCAAAACACAAAGATGAACATTCACTAGCAGAAAAGGAGCGGTCAAAAGAAACAGAAAAGAAAAAAAATCTTAATTTTCTTATATTTTGTTTGAATTTTTTTTATTATTATTTGACTAATTGAGTTGAAATTTTCAAAGTATGTTAATTTTTTCACGAAGTTCTGAGTTGATTTCGAGCATTTTTTTGAGTCTATAACGGTTTGAAACTTATTTGGACCCAAAGTTGAAAAAAAATGAATAACTGGATCAAACCACTGGTCCACATGAGCTGAAAATTTAGCTGAATACCTTTGCCCCAATTTCTTGCATTGGTGGGAATAGGTTTTTGATATCACGTCTAGAAAAAAAAGTTATATAAGCACTTGAAAAAAAATTTGCAAAAATCGTTCCCTTCTGGAGGAAAAAATTATTTATAAAAAACACTACCTATTTTTTTTTTATTTGTGAATATTGTTTAGAAGAGGGCAGGGCAACAATATTTATTTAGTGCATATTTAAATGCTCTTTGTTTGAAGAGAGATATAGCCTCTCAAACTTTGGGAATTTTTGAAATTTGGCCAAAAATGGAAATTTTTGAAGGCTATATCTCAAAACCAACGAATGTCATCGAATAAAGTACATAGAGGAATTTGTAGCCCCACCCCTCCTCTATACACACCAAAAATAGGAAATGTGAGGTTGTTGAAGTCGGGGTTTATTTCGCGGGGGGGGGGGGGGTTCGTTTAGTGTGTTGTTTGGAAGTTGTATTGATAATAATTGCTTTTTGTAAATATAATTTAATTAAAATAATATAAAAAAAAAAGGGACAATATCGAGTATATCGATATCATGCCTGCCCAATGCCCACATATATCAATGTTAGTAGCGTCATTGTAAAAAGATTCTGACACAAAAAGCCAGTAAAACAACAAGCTTTTGAATTGTAATAGAATTGATTGATCTTTGTAAATTTTGTGAACATTCTGATAGAAAATAAATTCGTAAGCCAGAATATTGTTTAATACCAAACTATACACAATATTATTCATAAGGAAACGATACTAAAGCAAGGTAAGAGGAAAATAACTTCTTATATAGAAGTCTAAGCTCTAGGACGGCGCATACCCTAAGATAGATTACAGTAAAAGTACAAAGCATTCATCATTCACAGAAGCCTTAATTTTGCATATATATACGGTATATATATATATATAATATATATATATATATATATATATATATAATATATATATATATATATATATATATATATATATATATATATATATATATATATATATAGTTAGTTTTTTAGTTTTAATTGTATAATGGTCGTCAGACAGCATCGGCCTATTGACCATGGCTTCTATCTTCTTTCTTCTTCCACAGTTGAAAACATGAGTTCACAATTTGATAGATTTATCTATATCCTGTATAAATTACCAGTCTGTCTTAAAAATTGCTGGATATACTGCCATGCTTGCTGTTTGCCTATTGGAGGTACATTATTTAATGCCAACAAAGTTGTGACATTAATGAGTGAAACTCCTAAAGTCCTCAACCTGCTAAAGAGCAAATTCCTAGCCACCATGTACTGTGGGCAATGTATCAAAAAATGTTCAACTGTTTCTGTAGGGAACGCACAGTGAGGACATGAGGGCGATTGAGCCATTTTAAGCTTGTGTAGGTGAGCCTTGAGACCTGTATGACCTATTCTCAATGTAAACATTGCTGTTTCTAGCCTACGATTAGTTACTGGGAATGAGACAATTATCATCCAAGTAGAACTATCCCAATGGATGTAAACTAAGAAAATCATTATTTTCTCTCCTAATTTCCTGCTGAAGGGCACCTTCCTGCACATGTTAAGATCTCTCTATTCTCCAATGGAAAAATGCAGATTGTTTCTAAATTATGAGCCAGCTTCGCTGCAGCATCAACAATTTCATTATCCAGGATACCTACATGGGAAGGTAGTCAAAGAAAATGAATCAACCATCTTGGATCCAAAGCCAACTGTTGAAAACATTCCTGTATTTTGGTATGTATTTTATTGTAACCATGATGAATTTTTGATTTAATTAACATGAATAGAGGACATGGAATCAGTACAAATAACCTTTTGAGGGGGAAGTGCCTGAATAATAAAAGACAATGCCTTATAAATAGCAAAAAGTTCAGCAAACAATACTGTATGAGACTCCTCCAGCTTCCATACAGTTGTGATGTTCAGTGTTGGAAAATACATAGCAGAAGAAGTAGAGCTCACTGGCTGAGAAATCTTTGACCCATCAGTATACACATGCAGGAAGGAACCATATGTCCTGTTGATCCGCTCACTATATATACCTAAAGCCATTTGAGGAGTATCCCCCTTATGCCATTGAGTTGATATTTCTGTGTCATATATTATCTGATTCTGAAAATAAGGAGGTAGTACAGAAATGTTGAGTATGGGGACCACATCAGGAAGGGAAGGAATCATTTCCTTGAGATGCTCTATATGCCCTGTGTATAAATGAGCTGGAATGTAAACTACTAGAGTTCAAAATAAACTGTTGATATAAAAAATGCATGTAAGAATTCTCAGGTGCTGTTGAAATATTAATAAATTTGGATATTAACAATTTTCTCCTCCTTTGTGCCAGTGATGGAATACCTGATTCAATCTGTAAAGCTGGTATGGGAGAAGATTTAAAAACCCCAAGTGCAATTCGCAGAGCAGTATTTTGTATGGTATCGAGTTGTCGAAGTTTGGTGAGAGACCCGGACCCATACAAAACACTACCATAATCAATCTTACTCCGAATATAACTAGTATAGAGATGTAATAAAGACGTTGTTGAAGCACCCCAAGAGGTGCCTGCAACCCTTCGCATGATATTTAGTCGTTTTGAGCAATTGTCTAATAGATAAGCGATATGATTTTTCCATGTTAAGCGTGGAGCATCAAAAAATAGCCCAAGAAATTTAAAATTACTTCTCTGAGGGACAATCTGGCTATCTATAGTTATAGAAGGAATAAAAGGGATCCTCTTTTTTGTGAAACAAATCAAGGAGCTTTTACTTGGATTTATCTGTAAACCCCATTGTTTAGTCCAATGGTGAAGAGAATCTGCTACCTTCTGCATCTCCAATTGTGCTCTATGTAAATCTGAAGATACAGCATACAACACAATATCATCAGCATATGCTAGAATATTCGGAGATACCTTAGCAAGGTCAGATATCAAAATAGAGAACAAAGTAGGACTAAGGACTGAGCCTTGTGGGACTCCACAAGTGATTTTGGAAGGAGTTGACAGTGTACCATGTACAGAGACAGAGAATTCCCTCTCCACTAAAAAGTTTTGTAACCATTTCAGTGGAGTACCCCTAATTTGTGCTTTAGCCAATTTATACAATATTCCAATATGAGAAGAAGAATCAAAAGCGGATTTAAGATCTATAGACAGAATTAGTGCATACTGTTTTTTGTGATATGCACCATGAATGATATTTTCCATATGAAGTAGACAATCAATGGTTGACATACCAGGGCGAAAACCATATTGATTATGCAACTGGAAACCATGCTTCTCCAACCACCAAACCAATCTTCCATTCACCATCTTCTCCATAACTTTCCTGGGCAAGGGAGCAAGTTAATGGCCCTGTAGCTCTCTGGTTGGGCATCATCTTTGGCTGGTTTTAAGAAGGGAAGTATAACAGATTTCTTCCATTGTTTGGGATAAATGCCATTCAGCCAGCTGTTATTATACAATTGAAGTAAGTTTCTGAGAGAATCTTCATTCAAATGACTCAAAAATTCATTAGGTATATAATCGAGTCCCATTGCTTTATTATGTTTTAATGAGTGTATCGCTACTTTTAGCTCATCCATGAGAAATGGGTAAGCCATGCCATCATTAGATGAGTCACTATCAACCGCATTCTGTATTTTCAATTTATAATCTCCTCTGTTTTCTAGAGGATCTGGGATAGAAAAGATTTACCGATAATGAAGTGCAAATACTTCCGCTTTAGAAAAAGCATCAACAATTAGTCCACCATCAACTGTCAGAGGAAAATTCTGAGGGATGTATGTTCCCGACATCTTCCTTATAACTGACCATGCTCCCTTTGCAGATGTGGAAAAATTGAATTTACTTGTGAGTTGTCTCCATGAATCCCTTTTTTGCTTTATAATAATATGTCTACAAGAAGCTGCCTTTTTCCTAAAATCAATGCAGTTGGTGACAGTTGGGTGAGATCTCCATTTATTAAAAGCAGCATTCCTAACTTTAACTGCTTGTTTGCAGCTCTCATTCCACCAGAGATGTCTAGGCTTTGTACCAAATTTACCTGAAGATAATGTGAAGTATCTTCTGGAGGCAGATGTTTTCAGTGTATTGTTAAGGAAGTCAACTGACTCCTCCAAAGATCTATCATCCAATATAAAGTTTGTATTACAAGAAAATTCATTCCAAACACGAGTATCCTCAGATAGTCTCCACCTTTGCCTTGCTGTAAAACCTTCAAATGACTGCTTCTGAGGGAAAGTTAGTATTACAGGTAAATGATCACTCCCCAAATATGTTCCTGAATGGAACATTAAATCTTGAAAAGTAGATGAGCCAATTACTAAATCTAAGGTAGAAGATAAGGCATTATAAGGATTAATCCGTGTGGGCATACCAGGGGGAGTGAGTAAGTTAAGATTTGTTGAGTTTGTACGAAAATTATATAATGCAAGTCCTGTTTTATTCACTGCTGACTTTGGAAGTCCTGGTTCCCAATGTTGGTGATGTGCATTTAAATTTCCAACAAACAACAAAGGGGGACATTATAAAGGGAACTAAGAGTCAGACTTTTTTATTATACAATAATTTCTTATCCAAATTTCATTAACCTTATTCCATTGTTTTAATTTATATTTGTCTATATATTATAATAAATTTTATTTTTTTTTTAAAATGAAATAATACAGGTTATATACAGTATTAAATAAAACTGATCTCAAAACTCGGACAGTGGCCATTATATTAAAGAAAGAAGCTCGTAAGGTATATATGAAAAAGAATTTTGTTATTTTATTATTATTTTTTTTAAGAGTATTTATTACTTTTGTTTTGTTATGGTTAGGTATTATTTATGAGACAGAATTATTTTTATTTTAGGCCTTATTTATTATTTTATTATTTAGTTGTTTAGGAACTCATGATATATTAAATTATTATTTATAAATAGTTAAGAAGAAATAAGATTAATGATAGTATTTTTTTTTAGGGCTTCTTATGCTTAGTCAAGACCCATACAAATAAATTGGAAAATTGGAACATTTTGTAATACTCTATAATTAGAGCTTATTGTTTCCCTCCCTATTTGCCCTATTAACCTACTAACTAATAGATAGTAGAATTACCGTAGATTGAAAATTTCATCATAAAAGGAAAATTTAAGTTTAGCTTTTTTCTACAATCTATTTAAGATTGAATATATTTATATTTTTATAAATAGATTTAAAAGGTCTCAGGAAAGAAATATTTAAGTTGTTAGGTTAGGTTAAGTTGTTGCAATTTGTAGTTTGAAACTGTTATGATATCACGAAGAGCATCAATCAGGTCGCGTCTAGTATGGTTTCTAGACACAGTACTGGAAACCAGATTTTCGACTCCCTCCTCTATAGCACGTTGCACGATGGGGGACAAATCCAAAGTCCCTTCTTGTAAGAGGGACTGACGAAGTCCTTGAGTAGGTTCATCAACTGTGATGTTTTGTGAAATTGTGTGAGGAGGTCTTATTCCGAACAGAATGGGATTATTCACGGGGAGTGCTGCTATTTGTCTACTAACAGATTGGGCAGTACGTTCGTTTTGACTTTCTGGGTTTGATTCCACAGCAGAGGAAGAAACCCAAGGGACTGGTTGAATAATTATATTATTGGTCGGTAAATCCGGAAGTTGTTCATGACTGGGTTCTTGCCTTTGAGGAATTGAAACTGATTGAGTATTGCTTTCGGATGGTGACACTTGTCCTTGTTGTGGTCTAGAGTTTCTATTGGCTTCCCTCAGGCTTTCTTGAAGCACTCGACGGTATGCGAGGACAAAACTTCTCATGAAATCGGCATTGCCATGGAGTCCATCAGGCATAATATTAAGATTAAGTGCCAATGACTGGGATTGCATAAACCGAACATGTGGTGGGATCCAACCTCGCTCCCTTTTTCCTCGACGATCCCTACCAGATAAATGAAAATGTCTATTGATAGCATAATTCGCCTTAAGAACTTGTTTATTAGTCCATTGATAATCATCAGTCTCAAGCTCTAAAAAACGGGTATAAGCCCTCATGGCGAAGTCCCTCATACGGTGAGGGTTTAAATCTAGATCATCTTGTAAGAAATGTCGATACGACTCCCCCAGAGTTTGTACCAATCTTTTCTGGTTGAATCGGTACATGTCCTTTATGGCGGGTAACACAAGGAATGTGGCACAATGTCTATTTTTTTTATTTTACATGGTTTGTTATCTCCTCCATGATCTGTGGGACCTCAGTTAGCGAGAAGGCCCCATTTGGGGAGAACACGGTAACTCGTTGTCCAGCCTCTTCTATATTAACCCGCCTCCAAGCTAAAGGGGTTAAAACCCACAATAAAACAATTTTTGTTTCTGGGGTCATTTGTTCTTGTACTACCCGGATACAACTCCTTAAGGGTCGTCCTGGATAACTATCTGTAGTTATTTCCTCTCCTAATTCATCACGGATATAATCCCTGATTTGATCAAATCTGGCTACTTCTGAGGCTCCGATGATCAGTATCATTGTTGGAACAATTTGTTTTTACCTGGTTAGTATAAGGAAAGGGGATATGATTCAAGGATTAGTACAATAATATAAATAAATAGATAAATAAATAAACATATGAATATAGTAAATATAAATATAAATAATAAATATATAAATAATTCATAAATAAAAAAAAAAATACTTATTTTTGTTTTATTTTTTTCCTTTTTTCAATTGATATTCTAACGCAGGTATTTAATACATTAGGATAAGTTGGTACATCTCCGCGGGATCTCGTAAAAGGTCTATTTATCTCGCGATTTTCCTCGGTACCATTATTATAAGAATTGTCAATTTCATTATCATGAAAATAAATGTCATCTTCTATGAATTCACCCATGATAGAATCATCACTGGATAAATCTGAATAATTTTTTAATTCAACTTCAGTAATACTATAATTGAGTTTATTCATTTCTAACAATCTCGGATTAGGTGAAAAAGATTTGGAAAATCCAGAAAAAGAATTTGTATTCTCTGAATCATTAGTTACGTTTGATTTATTCTTTGTCTGACTATTAGTAGAATTAGCAGACCCGCCTAACAAATTATCTATAAATGACATTCCTGCATATGAAACAGGGTGGAATTTTAAACTAAAATTTGAGTCAAGATCAAAACCATTGGTAAAATCTAAGCTACCTTGATTGTTTTCAGTACTACAGGAACTACTCGTATATTCCCTACTAGAGCGGGAGGACGTCTTGACACCACCATAGTGTCTGGTGTTTAATATGTGTTGTCCTTGAGGAGACAGTGTAAATAATGGAATCGTGCATTAGTATGTTAGTAGACCTAGTAGGAGTAGTAGTAGAAGCATCAAAACCCAAAAATGAAAATTCCCCAACACTAATATTTGAAATATCATTATCATCAATGTTACTATCACCCTTATCTATTTCTACTGGCAACTGGTTAAGTTCTACAAGTTGTTCCAATAAGTTAGGTAACTTATTATAAACTTCCACAGGTAAAGGATTACCACCAGAGAATCCCAAAAAGTCGTCCTCTTCCTCGTTTTCCTCTATCTCTACTCCACCTAACCTATCAGTACTACTATAACTACTTCTTTCCCCACTATTTAAATCTTGATTTCCAGAAATACTACTAACCTCTTCAACAATACTATCTTCTACCTCCTTACCTGTTTCAACATCTTCAAAGAAAAGTGTCTAAAAGTTTGGTTCCGTAATAAGTATGAAGGTACACTTACCCATTTCCTCAAGTGGCTATAATGTACTTTTTCCTGTTCTTTCTTACCTGAGTGAGTCCTCTCAATTTTGTATGTTAACTCATTTTCATTGGCTTGTACTATCATGTACGGGCCTTCCCATTTATTCTGAAATTTATTTCTGGTACTATGTCCTTTGAAAATCACCTTCTTAGCAACTTTATCACCGATCTTGTAAGGTTTAAAATTTAAACTGCCTGAATCCCAATATTTAGGGAAAGCATTCACTGATAAATCATGGGGTCTTTTTAATAGGAAATCTGAAGGTGACGTGCCTAATGCACTATGATAATGGTACCGAGGAAAATCGCGAGATAAATAGACCTTTTACAAGATCCCGCGGAGATGTACCAACTTATCCTAATGTATTAAATACCGCGTTAGAATATCAATTGAAAAAAGGAAAATAATAAAACAAAAATAAGTTGTATTTGTTAGATTATGAATTATTTATATATTTATTTATATTTATATTTACTATATTCATATGTTTATTTATTTATCTATTTTATATAATACGGTAATATATATATATATATATATATATATATATATATATATATATATATATATATATATATATATATATATATATATATATATATATATATATATATATATATATATATATATTTGCAAGTTATGTATTTAATTTATGGATTAATGATTATGCATCAAAAGTGCTTAAATTTTCTTTCTTTTATAATTTATATAGAGGAATATTGTTTTCTTATAATGTATAAAAATTTAAATGGTTGAAAATTAAAAAGGAATTGTCTTTTCTGTTTTCTCTTTTGTCTATAACCTCAAATTGCATTAGATTAAAGCTCAATAAAATTTTGTTGAAGATTTGATTGAATATATATTAGGAATTCTAAACTCTAACAGTTCTATATTGGATAAATTATATTAATGAAGATCAGATTCTTGTATTACCCTATATGAAATCTTGAACCAAATATTAAGGAAGTTATATTTCTAATATATAAACTACTTTAAAGTTTTTTAACACAGTAAGAAGGAACTAATATATCTGTTATATCATTATGTATCAAAAAATATGACAAAATAAAACAAATTTAAAAAAAACAGTTTTATTATTTTTTTAAAAAATCAAAAAAATCAAAAAAATCATGATCTTTTCATAAAAAAATCAATTGATTTAATCAACTGATTAAATCAATTTGATTTAATCAATGATTAAATCAATTTGATTTAATCAATGCCAACCCTGATATATATATATATATATATATATATATATATATATATATATATATATATATATATATATATATATATATATATATATATATATATATACGAGACACTTTTTACTTTAGTTTGCTTTTTAATTCCAATTGTTCTTTTACTTTAAATCACTGTTTAATTCCATTTTCTCTTTTAAATATAAAAAATGGAGACATCCGAGAATGCTTTTTGTTGCTAAAAAGTGTATTATAGGGCAGTTTAAAAGAAATTTGATTTTGTTGTTAGCATAAATAGTATTTCATTAATTTTTGGGGGGTTTTCTTTTATTATGTATTTAGATTACACTTTCATGAAAGAAATGTATGTGTTGAATACATTTAAAAATATTTTGAATTCTTATTTTCAATATAGTCAAAATAGAGGTTTGTGCCAGATCAAATTATTATCAATTTCTTTGCACTTTCCATACCTATACTCATGATACAAACTCATAGTATTCCTACGAGGTTACGTACTTCCAGTCAAACTCACAATGCATAAATGTTGTTAGTTTCAGCAACCAGGTCTCATACAAAAAAATCCACGGTAATTGTAGCGTTCATGGTAGTTGACTTTTTCGTACGAGACAAGGTTGCTGAAAATACCTACATACCTACGGGTTGCTAGTTTGATTGAAACTACGTATTCACGCGTTGCAAGTTCAACTGAAACTGATAGGACGTGGTTTTTTTTTTTTTTTTTTTTTTCTTCTCAGCGTAACTACGGAAAGGAAATGATATGTTTGCTTGTTTTTTTTGGTTAATCGACGAACGCCAAATTATTTTATAAGAAAAATTTTTTTAAAAAAACTTAAATTAAAAACAAAAAGTTTAAAATAACAGGAATAATTATGATGTCAATATCGTTTGCCGCCATTATAAAACTCTCTCACATGCCCTCGTTGGTGAGGTCCGCTCTCAGAAATAAAAAAAAATAAAATAATCTTTCAGTTTTGACGAGTTGCTATATTTTAAAATATGTTGAAGCTAAAAATGGAAATAATAGTTAAAATTTACAAGAATTTTGCATGATGCGGTATATGGGGTAGTGTGTAATAATAATAATAATAATAATAATAATAATAATAATATATATATATATATATATATATATATATATATATATATATATATATATATATATATATATATATATATATATATATATATATATATATATAGAGAGAGAGAGAGAGAGAGAGAGAGAGAGAGAGAGAGAGAGAGAGAGAGAGTAATGTAAGTGAAAATTTTATCACCACAACTCACGGGTCAGGGGGTACGGGGGGCAGAGCCCCCTGTAGACAAACGTTCGTGTGCCATGCATTTGCAACTTGTATTATATGCATTATTGCAGTACAGCAATAAAATCGTAAATGCATGGCACACGATCATTTGTCTAAAGGGGGCTCTGCCCCCGTACCCCCCAACCCGTGAGTGGTGGTGATAATTTTCACTTATATTCCTCTCTTTCTCTCTCTCTCTCTCTCTCTCTCTATATATATATATATATATATATATATATATATATATATATATATATATATATATTATATATATATATATATATAATATAAATATACGTTGCCAAAAAAAAAAAATTTTTTCATGAGGAGGTGAAAAAAAATTATAGCCAGCCCATTAGCATGAAAGCTCTGACAACTTTTATAGGACTACGTCATTCTGCAGTATTAAATGATCTCGTGACATCACATTGAAAAAAATAATTTTCATTTGTTTTTAAGTTTTTTTTTTTTTTTAATTAAAATTTATTTTTTTTTTAAATTTTTGTAACGCCAATGATCCAGCAACCTTGTTGTATCAGAAATTCTTAGGCTATGTTGTTAGTTTCAAATTCCTACGCATAGGTATATTAGCAACCTTGTCTCGTACGAAAAAATCCACTACCGTGAACGCTACAATTACCAAATCCACTACCGTGAATGCTACAATTACCAAATTCATTACTGTGAACTACAGAATTACGAAAGGGTATTGCAAGGACACATTTTTCTTCATATACAGAAAGTAAGTTGAATTACTATTTTTTTTAGGGAATTTGAGCATTAAACAATAAAAAAAATTAACAGAGCAATAACTACCAAGATTCAGCAACACAAAAAGTACGGCTTTTAATGGTGTAATATTAATGGGACACTTCGCTTTAGCAATTAATTACCAGCTGATGTACATAAACAAACGTAAATATTTTTAAATCTAATTTGATCAGTCACTTAACGTAAATAATCA
>SEYY01007189.1:0-20987 GCA_009176605.1 Armadillidium nasatum
GGTAGTAGTATCGGCAAGTATCGGCATATTTTCAGGTATCGGGTATCGGCTTCGGGAATTTTTAGGTATCGGTATCGGTATCGGTATCGGTAAAAATTTTGGTATCGCTCCATCCCTAACATATATATATATATATATATATATATATATATATATATATAATATATATATATATATATATATAATATATATATATATATATATATATATATATATATATATATATATATATATATATATATATATATATATATATATATATATATATATATATATATATATATATATATATATATATATATATATATATATATATATATATATATATATATATATATATATATAGGGAGCTTCGCTGTTACTCCCTTTTTTATAGTTTCTGTGCAACTTTAAAAGTCATCAGTACCTTCAAGTTTCCTTTACGTGAATCATTGTGTTCGTTATTTTTTCCGTATTTTTTATAATCGATAATATTTCGATTAGGTATTCTTCTTTGAAATAATCGTGTCATTAAAAAGTAATATCTTGTGCTCTCAAGAATAATTTCAAATGCTGAAATCTTATGATCCAAATCGGAGCCTTCCTTACCTATTAACAATTGAGTTCGTAAGTTGTATGTCATCTTTATTATATATTTAATCATTCACTTAAACTTTTTTATAAAATTTCGTTAGACTATTTTATCTGTTTGATGTTAAGAAAAATATTGAAGGTAAGGTTAAATATTAACTCCTTTTATGTAATTCATTATCAACCAACCAACCCTTCATTTTGGTGACCGTAGAGTGACTAGATATGGAGTCATATTAATTTAAAATTTTTATTGTTATTTCGTATTTTATATATAAAGGTTCCATATTTGGAGTTAGATAATATATTTATTTATTTTAATTTACTTTTCGTTCGTTTTTATAAGATTTATGTGATTTTCATATTTACAGATCTTTTCGTTCTTTCTCAGCTGCTATACTCCCTTGCGCTCAGTCAGCTGTTTTCTTCTCTTGACAAATAATAACAGTGATAGTATATTTTTTTTTATTATTCTATCTTGCTTTGACATATCGTACACTAAATATATTGTAGGTTACCCATTTCTTTTTCTTTTTTTTTTCCTCGTAATTTGTCTTATGTATAAATATAATATTATTGCGTTTTCTTTTCGTATTTACCAAATTTAAATATATTTATTTGTTTTTGCATGTGGTCTTTATTACTAGATAAATATATATTAATAGTAATTCACAGAATATAATACCTTTGAGTTAGATGTCACTCAATTTAATAGAAACTATCCTAAAGCTTGATTTCGTATTTAGAAGCACAATTTTTTTTAGCTTGAGTTATTTCTGATAGCGAAAAATGCATCATTGATAAAGTACTTTTCACAAATACTTTGAAGCACCTTTCTGATGAGAACCGGAACACTGTAAATTTTGCGCGTTTGCAGATTTCCGTAACTGATATATTTTCAAAAGATTCAGTTTCATATGTTGAGGCCACCTTACAGGCCGTTTTAATACCGACCTTTGCTCAGGTAGTTGCGTCAAAAACTTCTCATCCTGCGACACCTGTAAACGTGTGTCATGCTGCTCCAGCTCAGACCCTTGCTCATATCAATGCCACTCATGTTCCAATAGAGGTTCGCCCTTTCTCTGATTCACAACGGCACCAAATTTGCCGTAAATATTTGTACTTTGAAAATAATGCAAGTTCTTCTACACAGTGGTGTTCCTGGCCAAATAAAAATGGTCTTATCTTCAAATCATTATCTCGTTCGGCTTCTTCGACTCCAGTTCACAATCCCGACCACCGTGTAACGCATCGCTCCCCTGTTACAGCTCCTAGTTCATCCTCTGTGGCGCGTACTCCAGACAAGCCTCCACCACTATCCTCCGACTCCACCATCGGCAAACACTATTTCGGTTATAGTGAGAAGGTCATCTTTAACACTTGTTTTTACATTTCCGTAAAAATCTTTGGCACTAAAATAGATTTTCTGTGTGACACTGACGCAACCGTTACCGCTGTCCCTCTGCCTCAACTCGCTGATTCCCTTTAAATTCATCCGCTATTCGCGCATCAGCAGCTAATGGATCGTCTATTCTTTGTTATGGTGAAATTACAACTAATCTTGATCTACCTAAATTTGGGCGTGATTTCCAGTGGATTTTCGTGGTCGCAGACGTTATGAAACATTTGCTAGGTATGAACTTTTTCCATCCCTACAGACTAGTCATTGATTTTGGGAATTTCACCATCTTAGACCCTAAAAACGACCTTCGATCTAATTTTGTTTCTTGTGGTTACCTCTCCAATTCTTTTATGAGGTATGAGGAGGAATTTATGGCTTTTTTTGATGCGGAGAGAGATTTTTTTAAAAAGTTTAACCCTTTATCTATCTTTATTTCTTGTATGAACTAATAGTCTCGATTCATTAATTTTTTATAGGGGCTTGAACCCCCCTTGTTTTGCTGCTAACTATTTTTACTAAATCCTTCATAAAATACATAATATATGATATTTTTGTTTGGTTTTTGTGCTACACAATTGAAAACATTTGCAGCTTTTAAAAGAACGCCAGATCAAACCCATCCGCTTTGGTATAATCAGTTTGATATATGCTTGAAACCCAGTTAAAATATTTAAAAAATTTTTGTTTCCTAATTTTGATATATTTACCCTATGTACTAATTGATCCGCAAAAATTTCCTCTTTCAAACTTTGTATTTGTCTTCCTCCAACTCTCTCTAATTCATTCAAAAAGTTTGAAAGAAATCTTCCCATTAGTTTATTTTTGGCGAATTTTTAGCTCTAAAAAGTTCTATTTCTAGAAAACGCATAAACGTAAGACGCAATATTATTTATAAGTTCTTTCCATGTTTCAGTGGTCATATCTCAGTAAATATTTGGTGTTAAGAAAAACTAAATGCATATTTGGAATCAGATTATTATTTTCTATAAAATATATAAAAAAATTTAAAAATTCATTTTTTTTTTATATATAGTTGCCAAATATCGCAATTTTCAAGGTCATCCGATAGGTGCCACTTGCAAAGTCTTTTCCTCAGGAACTCCATAGAATTATAAAAAACTAATTACAGATTTTGAATCAGCAAAGATGATTCTAAAAAACTGCTGAAAAAAAAAAAATTTTTTTTTACCCCCAAAAGTGGGGATTTTTAATTAGAGGCTCCCCCTTTGAGATTTTTTGAGGGGCTATGTCTCGGTAACTATTTGGAATTATGAAAAACTAATTACATATTTGGATTCTGCGTATTAAGGCAGGTTACTTTTGGCTCAACTTGGATATCCGCCAATAAATTAGGCAGTGTCACCAATACCAGATTTGCAATGTGCAACGACATACACAGTCCCCTGTAGAACCATTAAAAATCCCATCACTGCGTTTTGAGACAGTTCACATTAATATTTTCAGCCCTTCTCCTAATATATCTACTCCTGGCGATCCCTCCACCGTTTACGGTTACCTCCTGACCTACATTGACCGTAATACGAATGGATGGAACCTTTTCCCATGTTCAACTTTTATGCAAAGTCTGTTTCGTATGCTTTCATACAGTGGATCTCCATTTTTGGGATGCCACTTTTCATTATTACAAACAGAGGTACTTAATTCAAAAGTGAGTTTTTCTAAGAACTCTCTCATTTGATAGATTTTCACCGCTTCCGAACATCTACCTATCACCCTAGGACTAACGGTCTTGTGGAGCGTTCCATAGGACTTTAAAATCTACACTGATCGCTAAGAAAAATGATTGGTTGATTTCATTGTCAATGGCTCTTTTCAGACTGTGCTGCATTCACAATGACTCTGGGTATTCAACGTTTCAGGCTGCTACTGTCAAAACTCCTTTGTGTCCTGTTGAGATTTATTTAACACATGAAGGAAATTGACACTACCCCTGGGATTTTGAATCAACATATGAGGTGTCTCCTTCTCCAACTCTGTTAGCTTCTTCGGTTTAGGCCAGGCATGTAGTTTAGAGTAGAAGTCCCCGTTTAAAAACTGTTTTCTTTGCACCAAATCCTAGCCAGGGGGTAATATATAGTGAGCTTCGCTGTTCCTCCTTTTTCTATATTATCTCTGAAGCTTTAAATGTCAACAGTATCTTCAAGTTTCACTTTTGTCCGTCATTTTGTTTGTTATATCTTCCATATATTTAAAATCGAAAATATTTCGATTACTGATTCTTCTTTGAAATAATCGTGTCATTAAAAAGTAATATCTTGTGCTCTCAAGAATAATTTCAACTGCTGAAATCTTTGATTTCATTTAAAACTTTTGTGATAGAGAAGTTTTCTCTTAGTCTTATGCTTCAGGTTGGCGCCTTCCTTAGTTATTAGCTATTGAGTTCGTAAGTTCTTTGTTTTAAAGTTCTTTATTATAAATTTAATCATCGAATTAAACCTTTTTATAAAATTCCATTGGACTATTTTTTCTATTTGATATTAAACAAAATATTGAAGGTAAGGTTAACAACTAATTCCTTTTATATTATTCTTTATCAACCAACCAACCTTTCATATATATATATAATATATATATATATATATATATATATATATAATATATATATATATATATATATATATATATATATATATATATATATATATATATATATAATATATATATATATATATTTTAATAGGTAGATAAATCCAAACTGCAATAATCCTCTTATAATTTTTATTAAGTTGGTAAATGAAAAATGAAATAGTAAATGAATCAACAATGTTTCAAGCAAATTATTGTAATTCACAAATTGGCACTTATATTTCTAACACAGAATTCTTGTACTGTTAAGATCTTCAAACGGTAAATAATTGTGATTTTAATTGATCAATTACTAATTAAATATTCCTTTGATTCTTCAGGGGAATTAAGAGGCGTGAGTCCCTACCCTCGTTCTATCAGGTGCCGAAGTGACTGGTATTCAACGCCTAGGCTCTTCCTACGACAAATGAATTCTTCGTCATAAGAGAAGTTTGTCTCTTATTGGAGAATATAGCATTATTATTTCAACTATAAGATTATAATTTTATAACAAAATCTTGATTGATTAATCTAGAAACCTATCAGCATTAAGGATTATAACAATGATATAATTTACATAATAAGCCATTAAAGGAAAATAAGCAATGCCCATAGAGAGAGAATTCCTGTTTATCACGGAGGTAGGGGTGCCAACTTTACTTCATATATATATATATATATATATATATATATATATATATATATATATATATATATATATATATATATATATATATATATATATATATATATATATATATATATATATATATATATATATATATATATATATATATATATATATATATATATATATATATATATATATATATATATATATATATATATATATATATATATATATATATATATATATATATATATATATATATATATATATATATATATATATATATATATATATATATATATATATATATATATATATATATATATATATATATATATATATATCTGGGTCGTCTTTCATTCTCAATTTCATCAACATTTGCCGCATTTGCCCTAATTCCTAATTCCTACTTTCCTGAACATCTTTTTTCTTACTATCGATCTTACCTCCAGTTCTGACCAAAACAAAGGACCTTCAGCGCTCCAAATGTAAAACGTGCCTTGTTCCATCTTACAGTCTCTACCTTCATTTTGCAGTCAATGACGGATGACGCTCATTGTAGCTAAAATCGTTGTTAGTTGTCTTGTTTCTTACTTGGAACCTTCTGAAAGAATCATGCTCTCTTGCAACCTGGAAATATATTCTCTTCTTTCTATTTATCACCTAATTCTATTAACTTACGAAATTCTTCGACTTTCTAAACACCAAAATTGAACTTATTCGCTCATCTTCTCTTTTTTTCAGAAATCATCATTCTTGATGATTTCAACATTTACTACCTTCAATGATTGCCATCTAAATCTCAAGGTACTACTGGTGGAGTCGTCTACCAATTCTCTTTACAAAATGACCTGGAACAAATGGTAAAGCTCACTAATCAAATCCCTGATCGTCTTGGAGATGAACCCACTATGATCGGGTTTTTCTTAACTGCTAATCCTTCTCCTTATTCTGTCAACCTCTTTCAACCTCTTTCAACCTCTGCATTTCTCCGATTACCTTTTTATCTTTGTAATTCGTTCTATCTACTCTAGTTTTCAGTTTAAAAACAGCATCCTACTCTAAGGAAATATTTTTGGTGATTTGTTTGTTGAGATGTGGTCGTATTATTTTGATTTTTCGAGAAAAGATTACTGCTTCGGAGGAAAGGGTCCATTGGTTAGTGAAGGAAACATAGCAAAGTTGATTTCCTAAGTAATTAGTTTTACTTTCCCTATTCCTTCCCTTCAACTAAAATTAAAAATCTTTTGAATAATTATGTTCGTTTTCCTGATTTTCGCCATAGGAACTCTTCCTACCAGAATTACCATCATCTCCTAACTTCTAAAACTCAGGTTAGAGTATTTTATTTCTGAATCGTGCAAAATTTTTATTTTTTTTTTATTCCACCTCTGGTGGGCAAAGGCCAGAGGCCTACTAAAATTCCAACAGAGTTATTGGGGAAGACGGGATCCTAGTCAAATCAAAGACCGACGTGACCTGATACACGTCGTTTGAAGTTGAACAGATGAAGGTCAGAGTTGAGTGTTTTCGAAGAAGATATCATAGTTGTGTGGAAGATTGTGTCGAGTAGAAAGATGGAAGAATTGAGTTTTTGAGGCATTGAAAACAACCATGTTCCTCTGCCCCAATTTGAAATACGATATAGATCCGAGGTCAGCTGCTCCAAGGCAACCTTCCTTGCGTCTAATAACTGTTGTTGAGAAGTGCGCCTTTCAAGTTGGAAAGAGTAATGAAAGGTGCAGTCATCAGCTTAGGCGTGGACAGGAGATGAGGTAATAGAGAGAAGGTCATTCATGAAAAGCAGAGAAAATGTTTGAGATAGGACAGATCCTTGAGGAACACCACTATTAATAGATTTAAAGGAAGAGCGGTGGCCGTCTACAACTGCTGCTAGAGAACGACCGGAAAGGAAATCAAAGAGAAGGTCACAGAGATAATGACAGATCACGAAAGAGGGAAGTTTGGAAATCAAAGATTTGTGCCAGACTCTATCAAAAGCTTTCGATATGTCTAGCGCAACAGCAAAAGATTCACCGAAATGTCGAAGGGCGGAGGACCAAGAGTCAGATAGAAAGGAAAGGAGATGACTAGTAGAGCGTTTCTTACGAAAACCATACTAGCGATCAGAGATAAGATTTGAAGAATTGAGATGTTTCCTAATCTTCCTGTTAAAGATAGATTCGAAAATTTTAGAAAGAACGGAGGTTAAAGAAATGGGACGAAAGTTAGAGGGTTGAGAAGGGTCCCCTTTTTTCGGCACAGGCTGAATGAGCGAACGTTTCCAGCAAGAAGGAAGGTTGAAGTAGAAAGACATAGACGAAAAAGTTTACCAAGGCATGGTGCAAGCTCAGAAGAACAAGTTTTGAGAACAACAGGAGGAATACCATCAGGACCGTACGCCTGTTTAGTGTTAAGCTCAGAGAGAGCAGAAATGACGTCTTTAGAAGAAATTTTAATTTTAGGCATAAATGAGTTTGAGGGGTTGAAGGAGTATGAACAGCTCCGGAATCGTCTAAGGTTGAATTAGAAGCAAATGTTTGAGCGAAGAGTTCAGCTTTAGAGGAAGGCAAAACGACAGTTTTGTCGTCAGAAGATACTAAGGGAGGGAAAGAGGAAGAAGGAAAGTTAGAGTTGACAGTTTTGGCAAAATGTCAGAAAGGGCGTGGGGAAGTAGAACCAGAAAGATTGTTGCATTTTAAGCGGAGAAAGGCATTTTTTGTGTTACGGAGAAAAGATTTTGCACGATTCCGGGATGAAATATAAGTTGCATGAGTTTCAGGAGTTTGAAGACGATGGTAGTCCCCGAATACAGCATCCCTGCTGTGAATAGCACGAGAACAAGCAGAGTTAAACCAAGGTTTATTAGGTTTAGAGTAAGGGAAAGAATATGGAATGTACGCCTCCATGCCAGAGAGAATCACCTCGGTTATGCGCTCTGCACACTCAGAGGGACCCCTTCCACGGAAACAGTAATCATTCCATGGAAAATCAGAGAAGTACAACCGCAAGTCAGACCAGTTAGTGGCACCGAAATGCCACAAACGTCTCCTCGCCGAAGGTGGGGGCGGTTCTTGCGGAAGACTTGAAGAGACAGGACAAGATACGGAGATAAGAAGGTGATCGGATGAACCCAGAGGAGGAAAGAGTTTAGCAGTGTAAAGAAATGGATATGAAGTTAAGAAAAGATCAAGAATGTTGGGTTCATCACCATGGCGATCAGGTTTACTGGTAGGGAGATGTACCAACTGCTCAAGGTTGTTCTGGATAGAGAATTGAAATGCGAGCTCACCAACTGGATCATGAGAACTAGATGAAAGCCATTGGCGGTGGTGAACATTAAAATCACCTAATATGATGATTTCGAAGAAAGGAGAAGAAGAAAGAATGTGTTCTATTTTGGACTTAAGATAGTCGAAAATTTTGGATAGTCAGTAGAGTTAGGAGATAAGTAGACAGAACAGATAAATTTAGTTGTAGAGTTGCATGAAAGTTAAGCCATAAAGTAGAGAATTCAAAAGACTCCAAACTAGATACACGAGAACAGATTACACATTGTTGCACACATATGCGCAACATCCACCTTTGGCTGAAAATTGAGGATATAGACAGTAGGATGAAACAGAGTAGGGCTTGCTGTCAGAGCACTCAAACACCTGGGTTTCGGTTAAGAATAAGAGATGAGGTCTAGAAGTAGAGAGATGGTGTTCGACAAAGTGGAAATTAGTAAAGAGACCACAAATGCTGCAGAAGTTAATGAAAAAGGAAGATCGTGCACCAGGGAAAGTCGGCATAGAGGTCTTCGTAGCGCCAACCCCATCACCGGAGGCCACCAACTCCCAATTGGTGATGGGGAAGGAATGGATTAGTGGCATTCTTTGGATGCCGCCCCTCGTAGCATCTCCGATGCAGTTTTATGCTTCGCCGTAAAACTGCCTCAGACTATAAACTGTATATAATTTATGCTCCGTTTCACTGAAATTGCTTTTATCATTTGAAAACATAGTCATAATTTTTTTTTGATCCTCTTCTTTCCACTCTTTATTGCATTTTTCAAAGAAAAAAAAATAAGGTTCAAGTCCTTTTGAGGAAGCCATTTCTGAAAAAAAAATTGAAAATAATAAAAAAAATATATAAATATCTATATATATATATATACTTTTTTAATTTTTATATTTAAGTAAACTCCAAGTAGCCTCTATATTTTGGGTTTAAGGTGCAATTTGAGGATTCACAAAATTTTTACTGGGCTCAAAGTAAGATGTTTTAAAAATTGTTTTTTACGAGAACTTTTGGGCTAAAAAACTTAAATTGGGTATTATACCCAGCATGTGTCTACGGGGGGCTCCGCCCCCCGTGCCTCCCAACCCGTGAGTGATGATGATATTGTCGACTACTTTTCCATTTCTACGATTTGGGATATTTTTCATTTTTTTTTTCAGAAATGGCTTCCTCAAAAGGACTTGTGCCAAAAATAAAATGTCAATCAAAATTTGTTTCTTCTTTTTTACTCTTTTAGTATCTTCTGAATGCACCACTGACGTTTTACCTTCGGCATAAGCTGAAACGATTAAACGATTTCATGGCTATTCCTCCTTTTCCATCTCCTCCAGTTTATTCAAAACTCATGGTAATTTCTTAAAAAAAAATTATTACAGCACTTTCTTACTTAAACACTTATAAGGCGCATGGTCGCAATGGTATAACTGCTGCATCTTTCAAATCTTTTGTCGTGGAGATCACATCCCGTCTTCAGCGAACTTTAAAAGCCTGTCGTCCTTTACCTACTTGAAATGAAAGAAAATAAGTATTTACCTTTAAGCTTAAATCTTTCAAAGTATTATATCCTTTACTATTACGGGGTGGTGACAAATTTGGAAAGAATTACTGATACCAATGCAACTTTGCATACACCAATATATATATATATATATATATATATATATATATATATATATATATATATATATATATATATATATATATATATATATATATATATATATTATATATATATAATATTATATTATATATAAATATATATATATATATATATATATATATATATATATATATATATATATATATATATATATATATATATATTATATATATATATATATATATATATATATATATATATATATATATGACCGGCGTCCGGCTTGCCCCGATGCACGGTGTTCTTTTTTCATTAATTTCTGCAACATTCGCGGTCTTTTTACTAATTCCTCCTTGTCGAACACCATTTCTCTTCTTCTAAACCTCATCTCTTATTTCTAACCGAAACTCAGTTGCTTGAGTCTGCTGACAGCAAACCTTATTCTGTTACATCCTACTGTCTCTATTCTCAATTTTCAGCCAAAGGCGGTTGTTGCGCATATGTGCGCAATGATGTTATTTGCTCTCGTGTCTCTAATTTGGAGTCTCCTGAATATTCTACGTTATGGCTAAAGCTCTCTTGCAATTATACTACTAAATTTATTTGTTCTGTTTATTTATCTCATAATTACTGACTATCCAAAATTCTTCTACTATTTAAGCTCCAAAATAGAGCACATTCTGTCTTCTCCTTTCTCCGAAATCATCATTTTAGGTGATTTCAATGTTCACCACCGCCAATGGCTTTCATCTAGTTCTCATGATCCAGCTGGTGAACTCGCCTACAAATTTTCTATCCAGAACAACCTTGAGCAGTTGGTGCAACTCCCTACCCGTATCCCTGACCGTCTTGGTGATGAACCCAACATTCTTGATCTATTTCCTACTTCTTATCCTTCTCCTTATACTGTTAAACTCTTTCCTCCTCTTGGTTCATCCGATCACCTTCTTATCTCCGTATCTTGTCCTGTCTCTTCAAGTCTTCCGCAAGAACTGCCCCCGCCTTCAGCGATGAGACGTTTGTGGTACTTTGGTGCTGCTAACTGGTCTGACTTTCGGTTGTACTTTTCTGATTTCCCATGAAATGATTATTGTTTTCGTGGGAGGGGTCCCTCGGATTGTGCTGAGCTTATAACCGAGGTTATTCTCTCTGGCATGTAGGCGTACATTCCATATTCTTTCCCTTCTACTAAACCTAACAAACCTTGGTTTAACTCTACTTGTTCTCGCGCTATCGCCGTAAGGATGCTGCCTTCAGAGATTACCGTCGTCTTCAAACTCCTGAAACTCATTCAATTTATATTTCATCTCGGAATCGTGCAAAATCTATTCTTCGACATACCAAAAACTCTTTTCTCTGCCGCAAATGCAATAATCTTTCTGGCTCTTCTTCCTCTCGACCTTTCTGGCATTTTGCAAAATATGTCAACTCTAACTTTGCTTCTTCTTCTTTCCCTCCTCTAGTCTCTTCTGATGGACAAACTGATATTTTACCTTCTATTAAAGCTGATCTCTTCGCCAAAACTTTTGCTTCTAACTCTACCTTAGACGATTCCGTAGCTATTCCTCCTCCTTCAACCCCCTCCAACTCATTTATGCCTAATATTGTAATTTCTTCTAAGAATGTCATTTCTGCTCTCTCTGAGCTTAACAAGAAAAAGGCGTATGGTCCTGATGGTATTCCTCCAGCGGTTCTCAAAACTTGCGCTTCCGAGCTTGTACCCTACCTTGGTAAATTATTTCGTCTTTGCCTTTCTACTTCGACCTTCAATTTTTGCTGGAAACGTGCGCTCCTTCAACCTGTGCCGAAGAAGGGAGACCCCTCTCAGCCCTCTAACTATCGTCCAATTTCTTTAACCTCCGTTCTTTCTAAAGTTTTCGAATCTATCCTCAACAGAAAGATTTGGAAATATCTCAATTCTTCCAATCTTATCTCAGATCGCCAGTATGGCTTCGTAAAGAACGTTCTAATGGTGATCTTCTTTCCCTACTTTCTGAATCTTGGTCCTCCGCTCTTCGGGGTTTCGGTGAATCTTTCGCTGTTGCGCTAGACATATCGAAAGCTTTCGATAGAGTCTGGCCCAAATCTTTGATTTCTAAACTTCCTTCTTTCGGAATCTATCCTTCTCTCTGTGACCTTCTCTCTAATTTCCTTTTGGGTGTTTCCTTTTCTCAGGATCTTTCTTGGAAAGATCACATTATTTCTCTTTCTAAACAAGCTTCTAAGAAGTTGGATGTTCTGAGGCCCCTTCGTGGTTTTTTTACGCCACCCCAATTGCTTGCTCTGTATAGGGGTGTTGTTCACCCCTGTATGGAGTACGCCTCTCATATCTGGAGTGGTTCCACAAACACAGCTATTCTAGAAAAGGTGGAGTCTAGGGATCTTCGTCTCATCAATTCTCCTGCTGTTACTAACTCTCTCCAGTCTCTTTCTTCCAGTCGAATTGTTGCATCACTTTCTCTATACTATCGCTATTACAACGGACATTGCTCTTCTGAACTCACACTTCGCATACCTCCCCAATTAAGAAGGGCTCGTGCGACACGACTTTCTACACAGTCTCATCCTTTCTCTGTCCAACTCTCCGACCCCAGACTTAACCGCTATGCTCACTCTTACATGTAATCTACTGGTAAAGTCTGGAACACACTCCCTATATCTGTTTTCCCAACTTCCTTTGACTTGCACACTTTTAAACGCCGTGTATCGGGTCACGTTGGCCATTAGTGATCTGGATCCGAAATGTTCCCAAACTCTGGTGGAATTTGGTAGGCCGCCGGCCTTTGCCCACCAGAGGAGACATTAAATATATATATATATATATATATATATATATATATATATATATATATATATATATATATATATATATATATATATATATATATATATATATATATAAAGGGTGGTTAAATTTTAAGGGCCGATGTTGATTTTGAATAAAACACAAATTACTTAGAATTTATTGTCATTTCTTTTTATTATGATAATATGGTATGGTTCAATTATGTATGGAACAAAATATCGGCCAAATGGCCGCCGCGACCTCGGCGGCACACCTCCATCCGATGGTCCAAATTTTCGATGACGCTGAGGCATAATTGGGGTTCTATGCCGTTAATGTGCCGAATTATCTCATCCTTTAGCTCTTGAATTGTTGCTGGCTTATCGACGTACACCTTTTCTTTCAAATAACCCCAAAGAAAGAAGTCCAACGGTGTCAAATCACATGATCTTGGCGGCCAATTGACATCGCCACCACGTGAGATAACACGGCCATTGAATTTGTCGCGCAAAATAGCCATTGTTTCGTTAGCTGTGTGGCAAGTGGCACCGTCCTGTTGAAACCACATATCGTCCACATCCATACCTTCCAATTCGTGCCATAAAAAGTTCGTTATCATCTCACGATAGCGAACACCATTCACAGTAACTGCCTGACCGGCCTCATTTTGGAAAAAATACGGCCCGATGATGCCGCCAGCCCATAAACCACACCAAACAGTCACTCTTTGTGGGTGCATTGGTTTTTCGACAATCACTCTTGGATTAGCATTCGCCCAAATGCGGCAATTCTGCTTATTGACGAATCCACTGAGGTGAAAATGTGCCTCATCACTGAAGATGATTTTCCTCGAAAATTGATCATCCACTGTTGCCATTTCTTGCCACCATTCTGACCATTGACGACGTTTTGTATGGTCAAGAGGCTTTAGTTCTTGAGTCAATTGCACCTTGTAAGCGTTTAAATGCAAGTCTTTATGCATAATGTTCATCAACTGACGAGCGTGAGAGGTGCAATTGTTGGGCACGACGACGAGTTGAAGTGGATGGCTCCTCAGCCACACTATCGCGAACAACAGCAATATTTTCTGCAGTACGAGCTGTACGAGCATGCACTGGTCTTTTCAAATCTCCTACAGACCCGGTTTGCTCAAATTTTTTCACGATTTTTCCGATTGTACGCACATTTGGACTATTAAATTGACCAAAAAAATCACGAAGTGCACGATATGCATTTTGATTTGAACGCCCATTTTCATAATAAGCCTGAATAACTTTAACACGTTGCTCCATTGTGTATCTTTCCATGGTTCAAATTGAGTAAGTCTGAAATTGAAAAAAGTCAAATGAAATGCAGTAAAAAACTTGACGTTTAGGTGTGGTTCACATTCAACATCGGCCCATACAATTTAACCACCCTTTATATATATATATATATATATATATATATATATATATATATATATATATATATATATATATATATATATATATATATATATATATATATATATATATATTATATATATATATATATATATATATATATATATATATATATATATATATTATATATATATATATATATATATATATATATATATATATATATATATATATATATATATATATATATATATATATATATATATATATATATATATATATATATATATATATATATATATATATATATATATATATATATATATATATAATATATATATATATATATATATATATATATATATATATATATATATATATATAAATATTGTGTCAATTATATATGGAGCTCCAGTCAATAATATATCATTTTCTTTTGACATTAGAAAATGATTGTGAATAAAAACATCAAATGTGACTTATTAATGACTTCGTCCGATATTCAGAAAATAATTCCTCTGAGAAGTTTTGTTTCCTCTTAGAATTGAATGTGAAAAGTTTTCCTGCTCAATATTTTAATTTGTCAACAACTGAGCTATGGTAAATAGAGTTTCAGGTAGGGCATATATATATATATATATATATTATATATATATATATATATATATATATATATATATATATATATATATATATATATATATATATATATAATATATATATATATTAACCACTATACTTAGTCATAGATGTATTCAACTAGCAAAGCTTAGAATACACTAACTTCATCTATCTTCTAAATTTCCTTTGACTTACACACTTTCCACAGAAGTGTATAGGGACATGTCGACTTTGATTCCACAATGATTAAGATATCTCCAAACTCTGGGGAAAACTTGAAGACGTCTGACCTTTCCCATCAGAGTATATATATATATTATATATATATTTATATATATATATATATATATATATATATATATATTATATATATATATATATATATATATATATATATATATATATATATATATATTATATATATATATATATATATATATATATATATATATATATATATATATATATATTATATATGTCAAATTAGCTTTTTTCAGTTTAGGAGGTATGTGACAGGAGAATTCAGAAGATTAGTTTCCGTTCTGATACCAATAGTATAGAAAGAATAGCACAATTCGACTGGCAGAAAACAACTGCAAAGAGTTTGTGAGAGAGACAGAGTTTATAAGACGAAAATCACTAGTTCTACCTTTTCAAGGAGATCTGTATGAGTGGAACAGCCCCAGATATATGAGTCGTATTCTAAGAAGGGTAGAATAAAACCTTTAAAGAGCAAGCAACTGACATTCTGAAGGTATTGAGATTACAGCCGTTAAGATTTCGTATCCTTCTTGCTCTGATATAGATTCTTCTTTTTTTATTAATTTCTATGACATTCACAGTCTTTATTCTAATTTCCACTTTGTTGAACACCACCGCTCTTCTTCAAGGGTTCACCTCTTGTCACTGATTGAAACTAAGGTTTTTGAGTGTTACGACAACAAACAATTCTTCTACTTTAGATCTTTTTAATTTCCTGCCAAGGAAAGTTGTTGTTGTTGTTAATATGTGTATGTGTTCGAAAAAGTTTTTTTTCATGTCTCTAATTTGTAATCTTCCTAATTTTTCTCTCTGTGGCCTTTTCTATTTTTACTAATCTACAACTAAATTTACTTTTTTCTCTTTAATCTACTGTCTATAACAAAAACTCTCAAATATAGTTCATTATCTGTTCATCTCCTTTCCATGAAATTATCATTTTAGCTGATTTCAATGTTGTCCTCCTTTTCCAATTGATTTCTTTTAGTTCTCAAGATACAGTCGGTTAATTTGTCTTCCATTTTTCTGTCCAAAATAAGTTTGAGCAGATGGTGCAGCTTCCTACTTACATTGTTTTTCCTAATTATCTTTTCTATCTCTTCAAGTAGATATTCTATAACAAAGATCTCCTACTGAGACTAAATGCGATTGGGATTTCGGTGTCAAATACTAGTCTGACATACGGTCATACTTGTTATGATTTCTCTTGGAATATTTATTGCTTCGGTGAATGAACTCCATCGGAGTATGAGGATTACATTACTGCTTGATCTGGTTAAAGGTGAAGTGTAAAATTTATTTCTCTTCAACTTAGCCAAACATTTTTTGGTTTAACTCTGACGGTTCTCAAATTATTTAACCCAGGGATGTTCCTTTGAGGAATTGTCATCATAGTCAAACTTAAGAACTCAAAGCTGAAATACTTTTATTTTTTTATCAAGCGTAAGTGAAGGTTTTATTTGATTATTAACTTTTTTTTTTTTTTTTTGATATTTTGAAATTTTTATAGCTACTCTTGTGTGATATATCACAGAGAAATTTATTTATTTAAAGTGAAACTGCCAATATTAAAGCCAATATTCTATATTAGATTTTACTTTCCTTGGTCACAAAGGGTAATATTGAGACAAGCTTTTAAATTAACGGAAATCCAGATTACTTTTTCCGTAAACCCAACTTGCTAACCAAGAAAGAAGTAAGGTCAGTGGTATAATACGTACTATCGATCGGAGCTATTTGTAGAAATTTGTACCTAATTTAGGAAAATGTTGCTATTTTTCCTTTGGTAAAGTAACTGTCGTATCCAAAGGTAGTTTCTTTTCTTTTCGCGTTCCTACTTTTCGTCACGCTCTAACCAGAGGGTATATATTCGGATCAGAGAAGCAATTTTAGGATTCAGAATTGCAATTTCACGCTTTTAAAAGGGATCAGTACCCGAGTCGAAGTAGGAACAGGAGTAATAACTATAATCGGAACTAGAGTCGGAACTAGAGTTGATGTCAGAGCAATAAAAATAAATAAATAAAATAAAATAAATATCTGAACTGCATTTTGTGTGGGTGACATGACAATTTCAATTGTTTTGAGAGTCTGTGTCAAGGGTGATTTGAGTCAGTTAATCAACTGAACTAAGTGAAATTTATAATCAATAATATAAAGGAGATGATTACAACTCCTTATCAATGACATATCTTTAAATATTTTTCAATATTTTAGTTTCTGATTATGGATAAATATAATACTTATTTAGTTATTTGTTTTTTTACTAACATCGACCCTAGTTCGGACTTCGGAGCTGGGACCTTTAAAAATCGTGAAATTATGATTCCGGATTCGAAAATCGCTACTCCGATCCGAATAATACCCTTGACGAAATGTAACAGCAAGAAAGGAAAAGAAACTATGTTTGGATGCGACTGTCACTAGGCGAAAGGTCCAAACATAGCTTTAAAATTGTGCGGTCGATTGTGCGGATTATGATGCTGAGGTCAATATTGGTTATGAATTGATTAAACAGTTCTAGTCTCTGAAACTTTCAATATGTCCAGATAACAAAAATGGAGAAAAAGTGATTTATGGTTATAACCACATAAATTTTAAATGGCTGATAGGAGTATATTTGAATGGAAATAGGTTTTTAGAGTTGGAAGCTAGAAGTGAGTGAAAAATAGATAGTAAGATTGTGAGTCTGCATGACATGCTTTCGCATAACCAGTTTTAACACTTTTTGATTATCACAAAACATAAAAATAGAGAATATTAATAAACTGTTCCGGATTTTAAAACCATAGCATTTTTAGAGATATATTTAATCTTTATTTAGTGATCATGATCAAGTCTGAAAACGGTGGTATTGTACCAAAATGGGAACTATGGGTAAAGGATGATTTGACTCAATTAATCAACTGCACTAAGTGAAATTATAATTAGTAATATAAGAGATGATTGAAACACTTTATCAATAAAATATATTTAAATATTTTAGTTTTTGAATATGAAAACTTAAATTTTTTTAATATATTGACTATGCACTACTTAAATAAAACTTTCATCATATTTGTTAAAAAATAAATTTTAATACTAAAAAATTAAATAAATTTTTACTTGTCAAATTGTATATATAATAAACAACATGCAGTACAATATTGTGCTTTTGTAGTTGTATAAAATATTAAAATTCTTTGAATGTTTATAACCATTTTTCTTTTAATACATATTTTTTTGATTAACAATTATTAGCTGTTGAAAATTATGCAGTCTCTTTATTAACTATCTGTTGATGAACCTCTTGTGCATAAAATTATCACAATATTGCGTTTCTCGACAAAAGACTGGATTATTTCATTCTACGATGAAAAAATAATTTAACCCTGTGGCAAGTTACCTTTCATTTTTTTAATAAAAAAATCAAAAAGTATTCAAGATTAATAGACTTTGTGAAAAGGTGCATGTGGTGTCAGAACAACTGAAAGTTACATATAAATATAAATATTTGTTTTATAGAGTTTGACCAAAATAAGTGACTTCCTTGGTTAAATGTGTTCACATAGTTGTAACTCACTGTTTCCAAAGTTTATCCAATCTTACAGAATACAAACAAAGTTTTACATCTTCATTTGAATAACAAAATCACACTTGGATATAGGAAACTAACTGATTATACTTCATTCAATTATAATTACAATAACAATAAACAAAAAGAAAGATTGTAATTATTTATCGCAATTTGAAATTCTTAAACAATATTTTAATAAAGGATTTAAAGTATTAAGTTAAAATCATTTTAATTAAATTTTGTTTTTGGTAATAACAAATTTTGGATCGTATTAATATTTTATTGATATTCTACGTATCACCTTATTGCAGTTTCTGTCATTTAACCTATTTAGAAAAAGTTTTTTTAACAATAATTTCTGCTGCAAGAATAATCAAAGAAGCAATAACAGCTCCTGTCAGAAAAGAAAAAGGAAAAATGGTTTTCGAAAGACCGAAAGATATTTGTTTGCTTGAATCATGACTTAAGCAGCGAGAATCGCTCTTCAACCATTGGCGGGATAGTTTCGCGAGTATTCCAGACGTTTGAAGACGTATGATTCTGCAATCGTTTAATATATATATTATATTATATATATATAATATATATATATATATATATATATATATTATATATATATATATATATATATATATATATATATATATATATATATATATATATATATATATATATATATATATATATATATATATATATATATATATATATATATATATATATATATATATATATATATATATATATATATATATATATGTATATATATATATATATATATATATATATATATATATATATATATATATATATATATATATATATATATATATATATATATATATATATATATATATATATATATATATATATATATATATATATATAATATATATATATATATATATATATATATATATATATATATATATATATATATATATATATATATATATATATATATATATATATATATATATATATATATATATATATATATATATATATATATATATAATATATATATATACCCTCTATCAAGCTTCTCCTTATAAGAGAAATTCTTTCTGAAAGGTAAATGAACGTATCCTGGAAATATGTCTGGATACAAGAAAGCAAATGAGCAATTATTTGAGACTTGGTGCTGGAGAATGCTGAAGTCAAACAGAAAGAGAGTCTGAAAATAACAGAAATTAATTAAAATTCATATATTTTAGAGGTTTCTAATTTAAGTAACGAGCAAATATTAATACTTTAATTAAAAAAAAATTGCTGCAAAAAAGGAAATGCCGCTAAAGTTCCGATTAAATAATATAATATATATATATATAATATATATATATATATATATATATATATATATTATATATATATATATATATATATATATATATATATATATATATATATATATATATATATATATATATATATATATATATATATATATATATATATATATATATATATAATATATATATATATTATATATATATATATATATATATATATATATATATATAAATAATTTTCGTAACGCTAAAAACTTTTTTCCCGTTGACAATGCCGTAATCTTTCTGGTCCCTCTTCCTTGCGCTTTTTCTGGATTTTGCAAAAAAAAATGACAACTCTAACTTTGTTACTTCCTTATTCAGTCCACTAATATCTTCTGACGGTACAACCTTCTTTACAGCATCTACAAATGCTGAACTTTTCATTCAAATTTTTGCCTCTAATTCAACCTTAGATTTTTCCATACCTATTCCTAATCCTTCAAACCTCTTCTACTCATTTATATCTTAAATTGCAATTTCTAATAAAGACGTCCTTTCTGCGCTCGTTAAGCTTAACGCTAAGAAGGCGTTAGGTTCTGATGGTATTCTCCCTGTGGTTCTCATATCTTGTGCTTACGAGCTTGCAAACTGAATTGGCAAGCTATTTCTTCTCTGTTTATCTATTTCGACCTTAACTTCTTGCTGTAAAAGTGCCTTCATTCAGCCTGTGCCGAAGAGAGGGACCCTTTAAACCCTACAATTCCAGTCCAATTTCTTTAACCTCCGTTCTTCTTAAAGTTTTCCAATCTATCTTTAAGAGGAAGATTTGGAAACTCCTCAATTCATCTAATCTTATCTCTGAATAGACACTATGGCTTTGGTATATAGAGTGCTACTAGTTATATCCTATATCTTCTCTCTAACTCTTGGTTCACTATTCTTCGGTGCTTTGGTGAATCTTTCGCTATAGCGCAATACAGGCCGAAAGTCTTCGAAAGAATCTGGCACAAAGCTTTGATTTCAAATCTTCTCTCTTT